>JBBBDQ010001560.1:235000-240000 GCA_037127315.1 Ascarosepion bandense | reverse complement strand
TTGCTGGGACGGTGCAGTGACCAATCATTTTCCCAGCATCTTTAGTGATGGATTGTATCTAAGAGTTCCACTCGAGGTTTTATTTACCTCTCACTAAGCGATTAAGGCATGGGGTCTCCCTAAGGGAACATCCGTTCATCAAGATAGGTGAAATTTCTGGTAGCGCTCGGCGATTTAGATGAAAGAAAGAAATGAAGCAACCAAAATGTGGTTCTCCAGAAGGATGCTGAGCATACCATGAACCGAACAAGATGAAATTTTAGAGAGACTGGAAACAAAAAGGAAACATATACTTAACACCAGGAAAAGACAGCTGAAGTTTCTTGTATATGTAATAAGAAAGAAGGGCTTGGAGAATCTGATACTCACGGGACAGATAGAGGGAAAGAGAAACAGAGAAAGGCAACACAGGACATACTTGCTGGGCTTGATCAAATGGATGGCAGACCAGAGTTTGGGACAAGTGTCAAGAGAGTGTTGAGAGCTACAAGGGATGTGAAAGTGTGAAAGGTCATGACCGCCAGCCTCCTGAAGAGACATGGTACATAGAAGAAGAATAGTTAACCAGACTAGACTCGTTGACCCACGCTGAGGCAATTAAGTTAGGCTAGGTTGCTTGATTCTTCGACATGTCAACACTAGGGTTATTATCTAAACTTATTTATATGTTGAACTTTGTCTGTGTGCGTGTGTGTGTGTGTGTCCGTTACCTATAGACTCCGAAACGGTTGAACCGATTTTCTTGAAAATTTACACAGTTCTACTATAAGCGTCTGCAAGTATTCTTAGCTAGGTTTTGTGTCGAGGGACCCCCGATAAATATCAAAAATCGATTATCGAAAAAATCGGGTTACAGAAGGATTGATCCAATTTTAATCAAATTTGATACACTCATAGACAAAGACATAAGAAACGATATTCAGAAGTTTCAAGGTTGCAGTTCTTACAATAGTGCAGAAAATGGATAATATATATATATATATATATATATATATATATATATATAGATATATATATATAAAAGGCAAGATGTTTGTGTGTGTGTCAGTTTATTTGCCTGTATGTCTGTATTTTTTTCAGCCCTTTTATTTTAGTTTTTGGTTCGGATTTGGCTCTGAGTAGGTATAATTGTAGTTCTTAGTCTCAGTCATGATACCATTTACTCAGAGGACTTATTTAGCCTTCAAAATTCAGTTTACGACAAAAAAAAATTATCTGATATTGATACCAGGAAATCAAAATTTGACTTACATCCATTCATTTTTCTTTCAGTCTACGGTTTCGCTTTAACTGGAAACAACTATTGCTTTTTAGTCTTTCGTGCCAACGTCCAAAGAGTCTGAGCTCTTGGACCATGGATTAGTTTTAAAGGTTTCATTACATCCGAGCAACGCCGAGCTATACTGCTAGTATTATTTAAAGTCGGGGTTTATATAATGAATAATAATGTTCAATCAGACTAAGTTCGTTAACACGAAGGCAGTTTGTAAATAATAATGAATAACTAAACTAGCTTAGATAGACTAAACTATTGCCCGGTTCACGCTCCACCCACGTGTATTGATCAGGTGAAGAGGCTCATCCCTTGTTCCCTGTTTAGGATGTGGTTTCCGGTTTTCTCTTTTCCAATATTTTCAATCTTACGTAGCCCCCTGCACATTAGTGGCGTTACCGCCTTGCTCGGGCTGATATGATTAAAAAAATGTATACGGACTGTGAAAACAACTTTGGTTATACGAGCTCCCACCCCTCAAAAAATATGTAAAAACAATCAGCTGCTTTTAAACTCTAGGCAATTCGAAACAAAAAAAGAAACCAAATTAATAACGTGCCACCATCACCGATCAGACCCCCAACTTTCACCTATCATAATGGTTGTTCTCTGTGAAGATCCTTGTCTTGAATACCTATTTTCAAGTTGAACTCATATAGAATTCATCGTTAAAGATGCTGCAAAAATGATCGTTCCTTGTACCACTGCAGTACGTCTCCGACATCACCTGCTATGCTATATCTTTACAATAGCATGATCATACCAAACAAAAATGAAGTACTGGTGATGTATTTGGGCTGAGCCTTCCCAGTTTTTATAGCGTACAGAATTGTCAACTCGACCATGCGGGCGATTTATTATTTTCCACTCTGAATCCTTCCTCCACAAACGGAATTAGCAACCCTCTCGCTAGTCGATCGCTATTTCCATGGCAAATGTTCAAAGGGACTGCATTCTTTAGTTCAGAGGAGCTGGGTTCTTTCTTTAATTCCCTCAGTACAGGCCTTCACATCTAAAACTCTCTTTACTCTATCGCTATTTCCATGGCAAATGTTCAGAGGAGCTGCTTTCTTTAATTCCCTCAGTACAGGCCTTCACATCTAAAACTCTCTTTACTCTATCGCTATTTCCATGGCAAATGTTCAGAGGAGCTGCTTTCTTTAATTCCCTCAGTACAGGCCTTCACATCTAAAACTCTCTTTACTCTATCGCTATTTCCATGGCAAATGTTCAGAGGAGCTGCTTTCTTTAATTCCCTCAGTACAGGCCTTCACATCTAAAACTCTCTTTACTCTATCGCTATTTTCATGCCAAATGTTCAGGGCAGCTCCATTCTTTAGCTCTTCCAGGCCTTCACAGCAATGACTCTCTCTATTTTATCGCTATTTCCATGGCAAAAACTGGTGCCGCCTAAGCACGAATTTACACGAGATACTAGATTAGCAACTAGGTCCCACCCTTTTAATTATTCTCAGAACACTCTTATCTACCCAACCCTCATTCTCGGTATCCTTACCCGCCTATCACCCACCCTCTGACATTTCCTATATTTAATCATCCTTTCTCCACTCTATGTAGCCCCCTGCGCAGTAGTGGCAGTGACATGCATTGCTCGGGGTGAAACGCTTATAAAAAAAATGTTCAGAGGAACTGCATTCCTTAGTTCGTCCATTTCAGACCTTTGCAGCAAAGCCACTACTCTATCGCTGTTTCCATGGATAATGTTCAGGGGAACAGCATTCTTTAGTTCCCCCAATACAGGCGTTCACAGCAAAGCCTCTCTCTACACTATCGATATTGCTATGGCAAATGTTCACAGGAGCTGCGTTCTTTAGTTCTCTCTGTACAATACTTCACATCTAAGTCTCTCTCTACTCTATCGCTGTTTCCAAGGCAAATGTTCAGACAAGCTACTTTCCTTAGTTCGAATAGTTCAGACCTTCACAGGAAAGCGTCTCTTTACCATATCGCTATTTTCATTGTATGCACGAGTTCCACTCGAGGTCTGGATTACGTCCCAATAAGCGCTTAATGCACGGGGTCTCCTTGAGGGAACATCTGTTCATCATGATTTGTGGGCGGTTACTATTTCTGGGAGAGAGCGCATCATCTGGTTTAATCATTTTTTCTTAAATGAGCCAGCACGCCCAAACCCTCGGTCACAATGGTTTATGACTTCGTGCTAACAGAACCATAGCTGACTTCCGAATTATTACGTCTACCTAATTTTACTCAACAAGTCAGCCATCGACAGCATTGAATTTTCAAACTTTATATCGATCTTCTTATTTGCCGAAGTCTTTCTTTTGTTTCTGTTTATCTATCTATCTATCTATCTATCTATCTATCTATCTATCTATCTATCTATCTATCTATCTATCTATCTATCTATCTATCTATCTATCTATCTATCTATCTATCTCAGTCTGTTTATATCTCACTTTGTTTATAATCTTAGTCTTCATATCTATCTATCTATCTATCTATCAGTCTGTTCATATCTATCTATCTATCTATCAATTCATTCATATCTATCTATCTATCTATCAGTCTGTTCATATCTATCTATCTATCTATCAGTCTGTTCTATCTATCTATCTATCTATCAGTCTGTTCATATCTATCTATCTATCTATCAGTCTGTTTCTATCTATCTATCTATCTATCAGTCTGTTCATATCTATCTATCTATCTATCAGTCATCCACTTATCTATCTATCTATCTATCAGTCTGTTCATATCTATCTATCTATCTATCAGTCTATTCATATCTATCTATCTATCTATCAGTCTGTTCATATCTATCTATCTATCTATCAGTCTGTTCATATCTATCTATCTATCTATCAGTCTGTTCATATCTATCTATCTATCTATCTGTCTGTTCATATCTATCTATCTATCAGTCTGTTCATATCTATCTATCTATCTATCAGTCTGTTCATATCTATCTATCTATCTATCAGTCTGTTCATATCTATCTATCTATCTATCAGTCTGTTCATATCTATCTATCTATCTATCAATCATCCATCTATCTATCTATCTATCTATCAGTCTGTTTATATCTATCTATCTATCTATCAGTCTGTTCATATCTATCTATCTATCTATCAGTCTGTTCACTTATCTATCTATCTATCTATCAATCTGTTCATATCTATCTATCTATCTATCGGTCTGTTCATATCTATCTATCTATCTATCAGTCTGTTCATATCTATCTATCTATCTATCAGTCTGTTCATATCTATCTATCTATCTATCAGTCTGTTCCTTATCTATCTATCTATCTATCAGTCATTCATATCTATCTATCTATCTATCAGTCTGTTCATATCTATCTATCTATCTATCAGTCTGTTCATATCTATCTATCTATCTATCAGTCTGTTCATATCTATCTATCTATCAGTCTGTTCATATCTATCTATCTATCTATCAGTCTGTTCATATCTATCTATCTATCTATCAGTCTGTTCATATCTATCTATCTATCTATCAGTCTGTTCACTTATCTATCTATCTATCTATCAGTCTGTTCCATCTATCTATCTATCTATCAGTCTGTTCATATCTATCTATCTATCTATCAGTCTGTTCATATCTATCTATCTATCTATCAGTCTGTTCATCTATCTATCTATCTATCTATCAGTCTGTTCATATCTATCTATCTATCAGTCTGTTTCTATCTATCTATCTATCTATCAGTCTGTTCATATCT
>JBBBDQ010001560.1:230000-232500 GCA_037127315.1 Ascarosepion bandense | reverse complement strand
GAACGATAACTAAAACTACCCTTAAAATGCAATGATGTCGACATAGGGGAGAACAATCACCTTAAAATGAAAAGGAAACAAATAAACAACAAAAATCGCTCAAATGTTGGAACCATTAAGCACTGATGCGCCTGTGCAGTTTAAGCACCCGGATAGTCGCACGTGTTCGCCAACGTGCGTGCGCCAAACATCTAGCCTTTGTGTCCGTGTGCGCGAGAATGCAGAAAGAAGATATTAAACAAACAAATGCTTTTAATTTAAGCAAAGTAGCTCAATTTCGACTGCATCGTTGACGACGTTCTCGGTCTGTTAGTATTCACATTTTTATTTTCTTCTGTCTATGTTTTAGACACCTTTTCAGAATTTAATTGGCTGTTTAAGTGCCGCTTAATCTATCTATCTATCTATCTATCTATCTATCTATCTATCAGTCTGTTCATATCTATCTATCTATCTATCTATCTATCTATCAGTCTGTTCATATCTATCTATCTATCTATCTATCTATCTATCAGTCTGTTCATATCTATCTATCTATCTATCTATCTATCTATCTATCAGTCTGTTCATATCTATCTATCTATCTATCTATCTATCTATCAGTCTGTTCATATCTATCTATCTATCTATCTATCTATCTCATTATGTTCATATCTATCTATCTATCTATCTATCTATCTCATTATGTTCATATCTATCTATCTATCTATCTCATTATGTTCATATCTATCTATCTATCTATCTATCTATCTATCAGTCTGTTCATATCTATCTATCTATCTATCTATCTATCTATCTCATTATGTTCATATCTATCTATCTATCTATCTATCTCATTATGTTCATATCTATCTATCTATCTATCTATCTCATTATGTTCATATCTATCTATCTATCTATCTATCTATCTATCTCAGTCTGTTTATATCTCACTTTGTTCATAATCTTAGTCTTCATATCTCTTTATCTGTCTCTCTCACTCTCTCTCTCTCTCTCTCTCGCTATCTATCTATCTATCTATCTATCTATCTCAGTCTGTTTATATCTCACTTTGTTTATTATCTCAGACTGTTCATATCTATTAATCTTTCTCTCTCTATGTCTCTCTTTTTCTCTCTCTCTCTATATATATATATGTATGTATACATTCGTGTATATATATTATATATAGTGACGTAAATTAATAAATATACATATGAGCAGTGTGTACATATGCATAGTTATATTATTCAAGTATTAATAAAACAGTGCTCAATTTTATGAACAGAGCTGTATTATATATGTATATTAATAAATATACATATTATCCTACATATCATATATATATGTATATACTTTCATATGACGACAAACTACATCCGTCAGCAAAGTCTCTGATGGGGAAATTGGAGCATTGTAAGTGCGTGAAGCCAACTTTTAACTGCTATTGTTCTCAGTTCCACACTGATCCCGGGTGGTAGCGCTTGTTAGGGACCCACCTATGGGCAAACAGTGAATAACAAACAAAAATAAACGGTACATTTTTATTATAAAATTACCAGAAATACATTTTATAGCGAAATGACAATGAATGCAACATTAAAAAAATATATAAAAATAGATTTTTATAGTAAAATTAACAACAATAAATTTTATGATCTACAAAATATATATCTGGAAAATATACGTTTACTTTGAAAGCCTTAAAATATGAAAATAATCTTCAAATATAGACATTAAATAGCAAAGGTAAATATACTGCAAAACAAAAATCAACTAACATGACGCTATCTTTAAATCTTTCTCTTCTTTATCTATCTATCTATCTCAGTCTGTTCATATCTATCTATCTATCTATCTATCTATCTATCTATCTCAGTCCTATTAATATCTATCTATCTATCTATCTCAGTCCTATTAATATCTATCTATCTATCTATCTCAGTCCTATTAATATCTATCTATCTATCTATCTATCTATCTATCTATCTCAGTCTGCTCATATCTATCTATCTATCTCAGTCCTATTAATATCTATCTATCTATCTATCTAAGTCCTATTAATATCTATCTATCTATCTATCTATCTATCTCAGTTCTATTAATATCTATCTATCTATCTATCTATCTATCTATCTATCTCCGTCTTTGTTGCTATCTATCTATCTATCTATCTATCTATCTATATATCTATCTATCTATCTGTCTGTTTGTCTGTCTATACATACACATATATATATATATCTTAATATGTTCTGAAATATACCTATCGATAGATATAAATATAATTAAATATAATTAAATATATCTCTCACTATCTATCTCTCCTTAATAAAAGCTATTTTCACAATCTATCTATCTATCTATCTATCTATATATATATATATATATATATATAGTCATCCACAGACAGATCTGTTTCGCTGTATCACAGGTCATCAGTACGCTTAGACGCGGATTGCTTTTAACCCAGGATTGAAACCCGACCGAATATGATTAATATATATGTGTGTGTGTGTGT
>JBBBDQ010001560.1:200000-227500 GCA_037127315.1 Ascarosepion bandense | reverse complement strand
TAAACTGAGCGCATCAAAATTCCACTTCCCAAATAATATTTAGAAACATAAAACAAACATACAACTATGTCATTGATAAACAAACAAAATTATTCTTACAAATATATGCAACGATAGTATTAAAAATAGCACGCACACACACACACACACACACACACACACACACACACACATCAGCATATTTTACTGCAACCAAATGCACAATAATCATAAGCAACACGAATTTCTTATCCGAAAAATTATTAAACACCATATTTATGTTATAATTCCTCAAAACATGTAAAATTTATAATATATTTGAGAAAATGCAAGACTGCAAGCCTTGATGTTTCTAATCAAAATAACACCATCAAATCTAAACTATCGATGGCTAATCTAGTGTATAAATTTCAATACCTAGTACAAGACTGAGTTTCTTGTCATAAATAAATTACCTATATTACGCACACTACAACCTTTTTGAATTGATGTCTTACATGCCACTTATCGAAAAAATGTACATTAAAAAATATCAACCCATAATTTACAAGAATTCTTAAGGAATATTTTGTTAAGAAATACTAAATATTATTTAAATCACAATATCAAAAGCATCTCATGAAAAGAAAGGCACTATATATCAAACAATTCTCTCCTACCATCAACCTAAAATCATTTAACAGTGGAAATGGAGTTTTGAAAGTTAAAAAAAAAATAGAAAAACGCTCACGCGATTTCCACTCGTGTAAGTCATGTGATTACTTTTAAAGAACACTTCTTTTAAAAAGACACAAAATAAATTACATTATGGTCAAAATATCAGGATAAGATAACAACATTTGAAACATAATATTCTTAAGAATGGCCAGTGAAGTGGCTGAAAGCGCTTGAAAAGTTAAAAATTATGGAACATTTTTACATTATTCCTTATCGTCCGCAAAAAGAAAGCATTGTAAGAATACTGGAAAAATTAAATAAAAAAAAATTAATGATACCTTCCTTTACGGTCGTTTTTTACAAAACATTTATATAGTATTTAGATTATTCGGACTATTGTCCTCATCTTTGTTGCCATTTTCTCGCATGATACATCACTAAACTTTAAAATATTCTCTGATAGCCATGTTAAACATTTTCTATTTTATATAAAATTAACATATGGGGGAGTATATATATATATATATATATATATATATATATATATATATATATCCCACATGGGTAACATATGAGAAAATGCAACTGGAGTGTTTATGAATATTTATTTAGAGAAAATTTGTAAAGTTTCTGAAAATAATTATTTCAAAATAAAATGATAGTTTTTTTAAAAAGCACTATATACGGTAAACTAGCAGTATAGCCCGGCGTTGCTCGGGTGTAATGAAAGTTTTAAAACTAATCCATGGTCCTGGAGCTCAGACTCTTTGGACGTTGGCACGAAAGACTAAAAAGCAATAGTTGTTTCCAGCTAAAGCGAAACCGTAGAATGAAAGAAAAATGAATGGATGTAAGTCAAATTTTGATTTCCTGGTATCGATATCAAATAAGTTTTTTCGTCGTCAACTGAATTTTGAAGGCTAAATACGTCCTCTGAGTAAATGGTATCAGGGCTGAGACTAAAAACTACAATTATACCTACCTAGAGAAAAGCCCGAAGCAAAAACTAAAATAAAAGATCTGAAAAAATACAGACATACAGGCAGATAAACATACACACACACACAAACATCTTGCCTTATATATATATGATCGATTTTCTGCACTATTGTAAGAACTGCAACCTTGAAACTTCTGAATATCGTTTCGTATGTCTTTGTCTATGAGTGTCTTAAATTTGATTAAAATCGGACCACTCCATATATAACCCGAATTTTTCGATTATCGATTGTTGATATTTATCAGGGGAACTTGACACAAACCTAGCTAAGAACACTCGCAGACGCTTATAGTACAACTGTGTAAATTTTCAAAAAAATCGGTTCAGCCGTTTCGGAGTCTGTAGGTAACGGACACACACACACACACACACACACACACACACACACACACATAGACAAAGTACCATTTATAAATAAGTTTAGATATTATCGATTTTCTGCACTATTGTAAGAACTGCAACCTTGAAACTTCTGAATATCGTTTCTTATGTCTTTTTCTATGAGTGTATGAAATTTGATTAAAATCGGACCACTCCTTCTATAACCCGAGTTTTTCGATTATCGATTTTCAATATTTATTGGGGGTACCTCAACACAAAACCTAGCTAAGAACACTCGCTGACGCTTATAGTACAACTGTGTAAATTTCCAAGAAAATCGGTTCAGCCGTTTCGGGGTCTATAGGTAACGGACACACACACACATGCACACACATACACAGAGACAAAGTTCCATTTATAAATAAGTGTAGATATGGACATTTTAAACACACAACTGATTTTAATATTGGATGAGAAGTTTTTAAAAAAGCAACATTTTGTTTTTAATCATATCACCCCAAGCAAGGCGATAACGCCACTGATGCGCAGGGGGCTACGTAAGGGTAAAAAGAATGGAAAAGAGAAAGCCGGAAACCGCATCCTAAACAGGAAACAAGGGATGAGCCTCTTCACCTGTTCAATAGATGTGGGTGGAGTGTGAACCGGGCGATAGGTTAGTCTATCTACTCCAATTGGAAAAAAAATAATAAAAGAGTGAAAAGACTTGAAAAGGGAAAACCGGAAACCGCATCCTAAACAGGAAACAAAGGGATGAGCCTCTTCACCTGTTCAATAGATGTGGGTGGAGTGTGAACCGGGCGATAGTTTAGTCTATCTACTCCAATTGGAAAAAAAAAATAAAAGAGTGAAAAGACTTGAAAAGGGAAAACCGGAAACCGCATCCTAAACAGGAAACAAAGGGATGAGCCTCTTCACCTGTTCAATAGATGTGGGTGGAGTATGAACTGGGCGATAGTTAAGTCTATCTACTCTAATTGGAAAAAAAATAATAAAAGAGTGAAAAGACTTGAAAAGGGAAAACCGGAAACCGCATCCTAAACAGGAAACAAGGGATGAGCCTCTTCACCTGTTCAATAGATGTGGGTGGAGTGTGAACCGGGCGATAGTTTAGTCTATCTACTCCAACATAAAACAGATGGTAGTTCGTTTCGTCAGATTATTTTTCAAATTGATTAAGACCGTGAACTTTTCAGCATTAATATCAGTCGTATGTTTTGGAATGTTTTAACGAGGGAGCATTTTAAGAGAGAAGGCTGGAGAGTGATGGTCGCCGTAACTTTGGAAAGAATCAATGACATCTGTTCGCGAATCTAATTTCTATACGAAAACTAATCATTATCATTGTTCCCCATATTTTCCAATAGTTTTTTTTTGTTTTTCTTTAGGTTTTGTTTTTTTTCTTTTTTGTAAAAGAGTTTTTAAGTATACAAATCATTTGTATATATATTTATTCTAATCTCTATTGTTTGGACTCGACAAGTTTTTGCAAACAAAAGCATTTCTCATTTCTTTGAGGGGAACAAAGTCATTTTCATTTGCCTGGGAAACAAAAACAATAGCCACTGCTTTACATATGTCTACTTTAAATTTGAATTATTCGCATTTTTCTTTCAAAGTTTATGGTCAATGCTTGCAGAAGAATTGCGCTTGTTGGTAATCACTAGAAACAGCTCATTATTTTGTGGTCATTTGTCATTGAGATACAAGCGTAAAAGTTGTAAAATATGGCGTCTTACAGTGGACCTGTTGGGTTTTCAGAAAAAGAGGGAAACAAACCAATCTTTGTTTTTTGTTAAAAGAGGTCAGAAGGTTAATTACTTGAATAATCACCTCATCTATTGTCAGAGGTCTCTCTCTCTCTCTCTTTCACTCTCTCTCTCTCTTTCACTCTCTCTCTCTTTCTCTCTCTCTTTCATTCTTTGCTCTCTTTTCTCTCTTTTCTTTGTCCTTTATCTTCTTTCTCACATTGTATTCTCTCTTAATCTCTAACATTCTTTCTCCTTTTTTAAACGCTCTGTCCCTCCTTTTCTAACACACACTTTCTCTAGTTACCACACACAAACACCACTCACACTCTTAGGCACATAGACGCGTTCACTCTCTCAATCACATAGTCTGTTTCTATATCTCACGGACACACATGCATACATAGTCTCTTTTAGCCACACACATTCTTTCTCACATTCTTATACGCGCTTGCGTGCGCACACACACGGACATTCACTCACATACGTAATCTCGTTGACAAATTCATCCCCTGTCTTACACGCATTCAGCTGCTTCCTCAAGGACACTCATTCTCTCGCTCATTAAGCCCCTTTCGTTGACATTCACAAAAAATGCCTCTTAAACACACGCACTCATTTTATCCCATATTTGAACAGATGCCGAATTGGCACGGCGAAGGAAGCGTTCCTGAAGCTGAGTAAAGTATTAAGAGACAGGAAAATTTCACTAGAAACAAAGAAGAGATTACGGGATTGCTATGTGATGTCAGTTCTTCAATATGGCAGAGAATGCTGGACAACATCACCAAAGATGAAGGAAAAACTTGAAGCAGCTGAAATGTGGTTCTACAGAAGGATGCTGCGGATATCATGGATCGGGCATATGAGCAATGATGAGGATGGAAACGAAAAGGAAATTAATACTGAGCATCATGAAGAGACAGTTAAAGTTCCTGGCACATGCAACGAGGAAGGGGGGATTAGAGAACCTGATATTAACAGGCCAGATAGAGGGGAAAAGAGACAGCGGAAAGCAGCAGGTAACATATTTGAAGAACCTGAGCAGGTGGATGACAGAACGGGTGCTGCGTGGTGCAACAGGTGAAAGCGTGACAAGTGCCACCAGAGATGGGGAGACATTAAAATCTATGATCGCTTACGTCCTGAAAGGAGAAGGGTAAAATAGAAGAAGAAGAAGAAGAAGATAATTATTTGTTTTTGTTTGCCGGACTGAATATTCGAGAAATATTATTAGAAAAATATACGCACTCCGGCAGAAATCGAACCTGCGTTTACCTATAAGGTGCTTTAACCTCTCGTCTACAGAATGCGTCGATAACTAGGCAAAGACTGAATAGTGCCTTTAAAAGGAAATATCATGTTATTTGATATATTTATTTACAGTAACTTTACAAAGTTTTTTTAATCATTTCACCCCAAGCAAGGCAGTTTTACTGCAACTGTCGCGCTGGGGTAAGTAATGAAAAGAGGAGTGGGTTATAAGGGATGTCAGGAGGAGGTTAATAGACGGATGAGAATACCGGTGTAATGGGAGTGGAGTGGATGGAAAAAGGAGCTTGAGAGAAAGGATGTTAGTGAGGTAGGAGATGTCTATTGAACTTACATTTAAATTCCTGGAGATTGTAGCTCTCGGGGAAGCAAATATATACAAGGGAATTCTACAGGTGGGAAGTGCGAGAAAAGAAGCTATTAGAGTAGAAATTGCGGTTATATTTTATCGGTTTTACTGTAAAAGGGTGGGACCTAGTTGCTAGTCTAGTACCTCTTGTAAATTCATACATAGGAAGCATCAGTGCGCTAAGTTCATTGGAACAGAAGCCGTGAAAGTATTTGTAGAAGAGGCACAGGGAAGCCACATCACGCCGCTGACAGAGTAACTGCAGCCGAGCTGCCAAGTCGATATCGATCACATTACAGATTCTCTGTTAGATTTTGTCAAGAACCTCGAGGTGACTAGCAGGGGCACCCGACCAGATGTGACAGTAATATTCAAGACGCAGGCGGATGGTAGATTAATAAACATGCGGGATGGATTTAAACGGGAAAAACTTCCTGGCCCTGCACAGTGAACCGACCTTAGCAGCGGATTTAGCTATAGATTCGATATAGTCATTCCATTTGAGGTCTGCTGAGAGTGTTAGGCCAGAAGGCGTTGTGTTTTGCTCTCAGGGAGGTTAGCCTGATCCATGCTAATGGTAGGTAGGAGCGATTGTCTATGATGCTTAATATATAGCAGCTTCGTTTTGGAAGCATTAAAATTTACGAGCCATTTCTTACCCCAGTCCACTACAGATTGGAGGTCCTTCTCAAGCTCGACAGCGGGATTCGCTTTGTCAACCTCAGCAGATTTTTGATCTAGGTGAGAGTAAACGGTGGTGTCTTCAGTGTATATGCCTACTTGGGATCTTATTACATCGGGGAGATCGTTAATGTAGCGTAGGACCCAGAATAGAGCCTTGAGGGCACCCACGTTCGTATGGTAGTATTGGGAGGCATGTCCATTCAATACTACCTTAATTGTGCGATTTGAGAGGAATGACTGGATTAGGTTAAATAATTGTCCAGTTATACCATAGCTCTGCAACTTGAGTAGAAGGCCAGCATGCCAGACTCTATCAAACGCTTTGGAAATATCCAGGGCAACAGTTCGAGCTTTGCCATTCTTGTCGAGAGCCTGGTAAATATACTCAGTGATGGTCGTTAGCATATCAGCAGTAGACCTGGTGAAGCGGAAGTCATACTGTTTGTCGGAGAAGAGTCTGTGGGCTGTGAGATGCTGCACCACCTCGGCATTGATAATAGCTTTGAACACTTTGCCAAAGATCGGTAGGAGGCTGATAGGATGGTAATTAGCGTGGTTCGAGGGTTCTCCAGACTTTCTTAAATATAAAAACTACAGTCGAAGACTTCCAACAGACAGGAAAGCAGGAAGCAGATAAACAGTAGTTGTAGAGTTTAGAGAGAACAGAGGAGAGTTCAAGGGCACATTTCTTCATTTAAATAAATATTCTTAAAGACTCCAATTGCATTTTCAACATCTTTTTCTTATATTTAACCTGCGTGGGATATATATATATTATTTTACATCTATGGTACGACTCTGAGATTCATGCGTTATGCAATCATCACTATATCACATACGCTCTCACACCCTGATTGAGCACTCTGGAAGAATGGTAGACTTTGAAAAAACAGTAGCTACTCTAGCATATACGCATCGCTCATTCAGTAATGAATTAGAACACTCTGGCTGTTGGCGTATGATACATCATACGCTAAAAGTCTGCCTCCTCCTACCGAGCGCCCATAGCTCAGAGGTAGAATTGCCGACTGACGCCAATTCGGTTGGGTTTCAATACTGGGTTAAAAGTAATCGGATGTCTAACCGTACTGATGAGCTGTGATACAGCGAAACAGATCTGTCTGCGGATGACTATATACAACAAAAACAGAAATTTTTTTTAAAAAATTGGCTCCAAGAGAACATGGTTAAAACAGCACAAACGATTTTGGTGTAGTATTGACTATTTTTTGTATTCTTTGTGAGCAGTACCATTTATCGTATCACCACCAAAAAGTCTAATTCACAGATATCTTTAAATAAGTGCTAAATAACAGTTTCAGTGTAAAATTTCCCAAATCTTTACATTTTCACCTCTTTAAATATCATACCAAAATACATAAATAATTTTAAGAATCTTCTTCTTATTCTATGTGCCGTGTCCCTTCAGGACGTAGGTGATCATGGCCTTCAGCATCCCTTGTCGCTCTTAACACTCTTTCTTTTGTTACTCTTCCCAAACCTTAATCTGTCTTTTCCTGGTGTTTAAATATAAGTTACCATTCCGTTTTTATCCTCTCCAAAACCTCGTCGTTGTTAACACGTTTTGTCTACGATATCCTCATCATCCTTCTGCAGAGCCACATTTCGACCGCTTCAGGTGTTTCTTTTGTTTTGTTTCCAACGAAATTTTCCTATCTCTCAATAATCTACTCAGCTTTTAGAATATATCAAGACGTCTTCAGATCTCAGTGTCGCATTTTCCATCCTCTGTTAGAACAGTTCCCAGGTATTTAATTTTCTATACCTGCTTGATTTTAGTATTCCCGATCTGGGGTTGGCATTTTGGGCTCCTCATTTTACTGATGCCCATGCCTTCAGATCTCAGTATCGCACATCCCATCCTCTGTTAGAACAGTTCCCAGGTATTTAATTTTCTATACCTGCTTGATTTTAGTATTCCCGATCTGGGGTTGGCATTTTGGTCTCCTCATTTTACTGATGCCCATGCCTTCAGATCTTAGTATCGCACATCCCATCCTCTGTTAGAACAGTTCCCAGGTATTTAATTTTCTATACCTGCTTGATTTTAGTATTCCCGATCTGGGGTTGGCATTTTGGGCTCCTCATTTTATTGATGCCCATGCCTTCAGACCTCAGTATCGCACATCCCATCCTCTGTTAGAACAGTTCCCAGGTATTTGATTTTCTATACCTGCTTGATTTTAGTATCACCGACCTGGGGTTGGCATTTTGGGCTCCTCATTTTACTGATGCCCATGCCTTCAGATCTAAGTATCGCACTTCCCATCCTCTGTTAGAACGGTTCCCAGGTATTTAATTTTCTATACCTGCTTGATTTTAGTATCACCGACCTGGGGTTGGCATTTTGGGCTCCTCATTTTATTGATGCCCATGCCTTCAGATCTCAGTGTCGCATTTTCCATCCTCTGTTAGAACAGTTCCCAGGTATTTAATTTTCTATACCTGCTTGATTTTAGTATTCCCGATCTGGGGTTGGCATTTTGGGCTCCTCATTTTATTGATGCCCATGCCTTCAGATCTCAGTATCGCACATCCCATCCTCTGTTAGAACAGTTTCCAGGTATTTAATTTTCTATACCTGCTTGATTTTAGTATCACCGACCTGGGGTTGGCATTTTGGGCTCCTCATTTTACTGATGCCCATGCCTTCAGATCTAAGTATCGCACTTCCCATCCTCTGTTAGAACAGTTCCCAGGTATTTAATTTTCTATACCTGCTTGATTTTAGTATCACCGACCTGGGGTTGGCATTTTGGGCTCCTCATTTTACTGATGCCCATGCCTTCAGATCTAAGTATCGCACTTCCCATCCTCTGTTAGAACAGTTCCCAGGTATTTAATTTTCTATACCTGCTTGATTTTAGTATCACCGACCTGGGGTTGGCATTTTGGGCTCCTCATTTTACTGATGCCCATGCCTTCAGATCTCAGTATCGCACATCCCATCCTCTGTTAGAACAGTTCCCAGGTATTTAATTTTCTATACCTGCTTGATTTTAGTATCACCGACCTAGGGTTGGCATTTTGGGCTCCTCATTTTATTGATGCCCATGCCTTCAGATCTCAGTATCGCACATCCCATCCTCTGTTAGAACAGTTCCCAGGTATTTAATTTTCTATACCTGCTTGATTTTAGTATCACCGACCTGGGGTTGGCATTTTGGGCTCCTCATTTTACTGATGCCCATGCCTTCAGATCTCAGTATCGCACATCCCATCCTCTGTTAGAACAGTTCCCAGGTATTTAATTTTCTATACCTGCTTGATTTTAGTATCACCGACCTGGGGTTGGCATTTTGGGCTCCTCATTTTATTGATGCCCATGCCTTCAGATCTCAGTGTCGCATTTTCCATCCTCTGTTAGAACAGTTCCCAGGTATTTAATTTTCTATACCTGCTTGATTTTAGTATCACCGACCTAGGGTTGGCATTTTGGGCTCCTCATTTTATTGATGCCCATGCCTTCAGATCTCAGTATCGCATATCCCATCCTCTGTTAGAACAGTTCCCAGGTATTTAATTTTCTATACCTGCTTGATTTTAGTATCACCGACCTGGGGTTGGCATTTTGGGCTCCTCATTTTACTGATGCCCATGCCTTCAGATCTCAGTATCGCACATCCCATCCTCTGTTAGAACAGTTCCCAGGTATTTAATTTTCTATACCTGCTTGATTTTAGTATCACCGACCTGGGGTTGGCATTTTGGGCTCCTCATTTTATTGATGCCCATGCCTTCAGATCTCAGTGTCGCATTTTCCATCCTCTGTTAGAACAGTTCCCAGGTATTTAATTTTCTATACCTGCTTGATTTTAGTATTCCCGATCTGGGGTTGGCATTTTGGGCTCCTCATTTTATTGATGCCCATGCCTTCAGATCTCAGTATCGCACTTCCCATCCTCTGTTAGAACGGTTCCCAGGTATTTAATTTTCTATATCTGCTTGATTTTAGTATCACCGACCTGGGGTTGGCATTTTGGGCTCCTCATTTTACTGATGCCCATGCCTTCAGATCTCAGTGTCGCACTTCCCATCCTCTGTTAGAACGGTTCCCAGGTATTTAATTTTCTATATCTGCTTGATTTTAGTATCACCGACCTGGGGTTGGCATTTTGGGCTCCTCATTTTACTGATGCCCATGCCTTCAGATCTCAGTATCGCACATCCCATCCTCTGTTAGAACAGTTCCCAGGTATTTAATTTTCTATACCTGCTTGATTTTAGTATCACCGACCTGGGGTTGGCATTTTGGGCTCCTCATTTTACTGATGCCCATGCCTTCAGATCTCAGTGTCGCACTTCCCATCCTCTGTTAGAACGGTTCCCAGGTATTTAATTTTCTATATCTGCTTGATTTTAGTATCACCGACCTGGGCTGGCATTTTGGGCTCCTCATTTTACTGATGCCCATGCCTTCAGATCTAAGTATCGCACTTCCCATCCTCTGTTAGAACAGTTCCCAGGTATTTAATTTTCTATACCTGCTTGATTTTAGTATCACCGACCTGGGGTTGGCATTTTGGGCTCCTCATTTTACTGATGCCCATGCCTTCAGATCTAAGTGTCGCACTTCCCATCCTCTGTTAGAACGGTTCCCAGGTATTTAATTTTCTATATCTGCTTGATTTTAGTATCACCGACCTGGGGTTGGCATTTTGGGCTCCTCATTCTACTGATGCCCATGCCTTCAGATCTCAGTATCGCACATCCCATCCTCTGTTAGAACAGTTCCCAGGTATTTAATTTTCTATATCTGCTTGATTTTAGTATCACCGACCTGGGCTGGCATTTTGGGCTCCTCATTTTACTGATGCCCATGCATTTATTTTTTTCTAGTTTATATGTTGCTCTTTCTTATAGTTTTATTTCGCTACTTTCTGTATGTCCATCCCTTTCTGCCATACAGAAGGACAGATACCACGTTACAGTTCAGTACTTTGTTCTTTATTTCCAACGAAATTTTCCTATCTCTTAATAATCTGCATAGCTTTTGGAATGTAACTTTGGCGATGCAAATACGCCTTCGGATCTAAGTGTCGCACTTTCCGCGCAATACCTTATTTCGATTTTTCTTTGCAAACCCCTTTCTCCTTGTATTCGAAAATGAACTGCCAGAAAATCGATCAGCCAGCACCTACAAAAAATCGATTTGTTGTTCCTGTAGTGATGCGTCACCATTCTGAAGTTTTCTGCTCATGGCGCAAGACTGCGGACAATAACGCAAGCAACGATAATTGTTAAAAAGTTCGATTCCCAGTTGCAGGACAATGAAACAAAAGGCATTTATGGAAATGTTTAGGCCAAATAATCAATATTTATGGGATATTTGTTTCCGATGGTAAGTAGCCAGACAATTATTTTTATGCAAGGGAGTATCTTTGTTGCATGCAGTCGCCACAATTGGTAATAATGGCACTATTTTTAATTTCCACTAATGCAAACATGGCGACAGGATCGACTGCGTTATAGGAAAGTAACGAATTCGTTCTTTGCTAGGTCTTCTTTTATGTGCCCTGCCCCTTCAGGAGGTGGGTGATAACCCCCAGTGGAGCATAGGAAAGTAACGAATTCGTTCTTTGCTAGGTTTTCTTCTTTTATGTGCCCTGCCCCTTCAGGAGGTGGGTGATAACCCCCAGTGGAGCATAGGAAAGTAACGAATTCGTTCTTTGCTAGGTCTTCTTTTATGTGCCCTGCCCCTTCAGGAGGTGGGTAATCACCCCCAGTGGAGCATAGGCCATCGACGACTTTTCGAGGAGGTCGTTGATACTTCTGTAAATTGTCTTTTTTTTTTTGGAGGTAGAGATATTGACTCTACATAAACCCCCAAAATGTAGATTGGTTACTAACTCAAATTGTTCTGCTATTTAACCCATGACTGGAGGGGGAAGAGATGGAGTAATACATTTCTCAAATCTATTTGCTGTATGTGAATGCAACTGGAGTTCGAACTTAGCTCTCCAATTTGACATTCCAAGCCAATATTTTTTTTTTTTTTTAATCGTATCACCCCAAGCAAGGCAATAACGCCACTGATGCGCAGGGGGCTACGTGAGGGTAAAAAGAATGGAAAAGAGAAAGCCGGAAACCACATCCTAAACAGGGAACAAGGGATGCGCCTCTTCACCTGTTCAGTAGACGTGGGTGGAGTGTGAACCGGGCGATAGTTATATACTGCATCACAATGCACATCCCTCTAAAACGTGAATGATCATGACTCTCCACTATTTTCTGTCCTTTGTAGCTCTTAGTAATTTTTTTATCTCACCTAAACTCTGTTCGGTCATTCATTTACACATTTTTAATCTAGAAATTGATGGTTAGTCTTTTCTTCTCGCTTTCTTTCACTACCTTCTGATTTTATTCTTTCACATTACCCAGCTCCAGGTAAGTATTGCGACCTCTCTGTCCAGAAGCACTCCATACATCGAGTCCTTTTGTTAATATAAGTAGCGAAATTGTATCCTTGCTAGGCCTGAAGCGTAGTATATTTAATATTTACTGCAATTAATTCTTCATAACACCTACTAGTATATAATACGCACTCCATAATAGGTGTGAAAATGATTAACGGCTGGAAACGAAAAATCGGCGTATCGTGTTCGTTATATCCCCTTCACGCAAATATGTTTGAGTAAAGCATTATTCTTCCTTGCCCCCAGCTATAGGTTAAAGGACAGGACTCTTTAACATTAGCTGGCAACCAGTCTAAAAGATTTAAACCTTGAGGTGGTGTCTATTCAAATAGGCTGGCTTACTTAGTTATCGTCATTATAAGCGTAGTGTGTGTGTCTATATGGCCTTAACGTTGAGCTCGACAATTCCGGAAAAATACATTATTCGTGTATAGTACGCACTGGATATTTGAGAATATGTAGCAGCTAAATTCAGTATTTCTTCAGTTTTTTTTTTATTGTTTTTTTTGTCCTGTTCAGTTTTTTCCTGTTCTAGCAGTATAGCCCGGCGTTGCTCGGGAGTAATGAAAGCTTTTAAACTAATCCATGGTCCTGGAGCTCAGACTCTTTGGACATTGGCACGAAAGACTAAAAAGCAATAGTTGTTTCCAGTTAAAGCGAAACCGTAGACTGAAAGAAAAATGAATGGATGTAAGTCAAATTTTGAAGTTTGGTGACAATCGGATAAAAATTGTGGATTTGTATAAAGGACATACAGACAGATAAACAGACACACACACAAACATCTTGCCTTTTATATATATATATATTATCGATTTTCTGCACTATTGTAAGAACTGCAACCTTGAAACTTATGAGTATCCTTTCTTATGTCGTTGTCTATGAGTGTATCAAATTTGATTAAAATCGGACCACTCCTTCTATAACCCGATTTTTTCAATTATCGATTTTCGATATTTATCGGGGGTACCTCGACACAAAACCTAGCTAAGAACACTCGCTGACGCTTATAGTACAACTGTGTAAATTTCCAAGAAAATCGGTTCAGCCGTTTCGGAGTCTATAGGTAACGGACACACACACAAACACACACACACGAACACGAACACACACACACACACACACACACACACAGACACAGACAAACAAAGTTCCATTTATAAATAAGTTTAGATACTAAGAATTTTCATAATTTACACTACGCTTTGAAAGAGAAAAATTTATACTGCATCCTGTTTAACGAAGGGCAAAATAACTCATAAAATAAGACGACGACAACACTCTTAAATAACCGCAAAATGAAGGTCGTTCTGAATGGGCGTGCCTCTTCGTCCTACAGCACGAATGCTGGTGTCCCACAGGGCTCTATCCTGGGCCCGACGCTCTTCCTTATTTTCATCAACGACCTCCCAGATGAGATCAAGTCCCAAGTAGGCATCTACGCAGATGACACTACAATATACTCCCGCTCCAGTAAGAAACCTGTCGTGGCGGACAGACATAATTTCGCTGCTGACCTTGAGCGGGATCTACACTCTGTGGTGAACTGGGGCAAGAAGTGGCTTGTCAACTTCAATTCCTCTAAGACCAAGCTGTTGTCTGTCAACCATTACAGGCAACCTCTTCTGCCTCCCATGAGCATGGACCAGGTGATTCTCCCGGAGAGTAATACACTACGCCTCCTCGGACTTACCCTGTCCTCAGACCTCAAATGGAACCACTATATTGAATCCATAGCAAAATCTACTGCTAAGAAGGTGGGGTCACTATGTGGCTCCAGGATGTTTTTTCCACCTGAATCTATCCTGCATATATACAAGTCAACCATCCGTCCGTGCATGGAGTACTGCTGCCATTTATGGTCAGGTGCCCCTGCCGTTCTCCTCAGTGTTCTTGACAAGCTCCAAAGGAGAGTCTATAATGTGATAGGTACTGATCTGGCGACTCGACTGCAGCCACTTTCCCATCGTCGAAATGTGGCCTCCCTCTGTCTCTTCTATAAATACTTTCATGGCTTCTGCTCGGATGAGCTTAAGTCACTGATGCCTCCTCAACAGGTGTTTACCCGTGCAACCAGACTGGCAACTGGGTCCCACCCATTCACAGTCAGGTTAGCCAAATGCAGACGACAATTCTACTCCTGCAGCTTCCTCTCTCGCACTTCCCGCCTGTGGAACTCACTCCCGTATTCTTTCTTTCCTGACGGCTACAACCTCCAGAAATTTAAATGCAAAGTCAATACTCATCTACTAACCACTGGCCTCTAGCTCTCTCTCCTCCCCTGTATAACCTTCCCTTTCTCTCCTCCTATGTATCTGTCATCGCACCTGCTTTCTCAGCTTTCTATTGTTCCTTTCTAACTAGTTTGTACTCCTCACTCTTTTCTAATTAATCTTTTTACATTTATGTAACCCCCTGCACATCAGTGGCGTTTCCGCCTTGCTCGGGGTGAAATGATTAAAAAAAAAATCAAAGATGACGAAGCCATCTACTGCGATGACGGTACAAACGAAACAAAATTATAAGATTTTATAAACAGGCTGTCTCCTAAAACTGTATTCACTTTGTGATTATTCACTTTGTGATTATTCACTTGAAAACAAGATTAACGGTTAAAATTAAGAAATAATAGTGTTGTGGTACCGCCACTAATGCGCAGGGGGTAACAGTGAAAGCAAAAAACAGGGTACAGGAAATGTCAAAGAAAAGATTAATGATAGATGAAATTCAAGGAAATAGAAGATGGTAATTGAATTTCCATTTAAACATTTTAGAGATTAGAGCTATCAGGGAAGTAAGTAAACGGGAAGGAGTTCTACAACCGGAAAGTGTGAGAAAAGAAACTGTTCGAGCAGAAGCCTCTATTCTCAAATATTTTGTTTCAGTGCACTCTTCGGTCTTTTCCGCCTGAAGAAACGGATGCTAAAACCTTCTTCTTCTTCTTCTTCACTTGATTCTTCTTCTTCTGTGCCAAGTACCTTCAGGATGTAGGCGATCACGGCCTATCCCTGGTAGCCTTTAGCACCCTTTCTCCTGTTACCCCAGCCGAACCGGTGTGAAGATAGTTGCGAAGGTAGAGAGAAAGGAAAAGAACAAGATATACGGGTTGATGTAGAAAGGACTGTAGTCAAGTGGATAAGAGAAGGAAATTCACTTTGTATTTAAATTCCTGGAGATTGTAGCCATCAGGACAGCAAGTATATATAGGAGTTCCATAGGCGGGAAGTGCGAGAAAAGAAGGTATTGGAGTAGAATTATCGCCTGCATTTGGTTGATTTAACTGTAAAAGAGTGGGACCTTATTGCTAGTCCGGTTGCACGAGTAAATTGTTCTGGAGTGGTCACCAGTGACCTAAGTTCCTCGGAGCAGAAGCCATGAAAATATTTGTAGAAGAGACAGAGGGTAGCCACATCCCGTCGGTGAGAAAGTGGTAAGAGTCGAGCTGCAAGGTCGGGGCCAATCACATTTAGTGTTTATTGGCTAACAAAGATTAACGGTTTAAATTATATTAAATTCATGTTTTCAAATATTCAAAATGATGACCATCACGCCGATACCGCTAAACAATCGATTCGTGAGTAGAGTTTTCAGCAATTGTTCTTATTTTGCAGAGGCTGGTAGATGACCGCCGTCGTCTTGAATATTGCTTATAAAGCATCGCGAACAGTTCTATAGGCTTAAAACTTTGATGCGAGCAACGGTGCCTCGCGTTGGTGGATCTCCGTGAAACTGTCTGCTAAATTGTCTTTGCACATCTTTGATGTTTTTCATGCTCCTAGTAAAATTTTATGAGAAATTCGCAATTTATTTGCAGATCTAAATGTTTGGACGCCAAGAAATCTTTAAATGTAGTTCTTCTTAACAACGGAATATGTTTTGGTTTAAACAATTACCAAAATGTTTGAAAAAGTAGTAGTCACTGAACGAGGGATCAACGAAATATGGTGTATGTGTGTGGAGGGGCAAAGTTTTGTATCCCAAGTTGGTGAGCTTCTTCAGTGTCACCCTGGCAATATGTGTCCAAGAGTTGTCATAAAACAGAATTGGGCCTTGTCGATTAACCAGTGCGGATGTGCGTTGTGGCAAAGTAGATATCGTCTCGGGACAAGATATCGGAGAGCCGGGTTCGAATTCCAGTTGAATTCATTGCATTCACTTAGGCGCAAATACCACTGAGAAAGATATTAATCTGTCTCTTCTCCCTCCAGGACAGATTAGTTTCTGTAGACTTTGTTGGCAACCAGTCTACTGCAAAGAGTAATGGCAACTTACTGCGGGAAAATCCTCTGCCCAGTCAGTCATATCTCGAAAGAGACATGATCACCCAAGTGTGTATCACGTATGGCACTTAACTGATTGATTAGCAAGGGCCGGCCGCATTTTGCTCAAACTGAATGTGAATTTCATCGAGTTGCTGGCAGTTAACTTCAGCAGTGACTCTCCTAATTAGATTCCAGAAAGGTGTCATAGATGACACCAGTGGTGAACCACAACTTTCTGTTGGTCTTTGGATGCTTCGTGATGATCGAATCAATGAACTGATCGTTTTCGATTGTCGTAAAGGATCGATTTTTCATCAGAAACCACTATTCGATCCAGTAATAAATCATTCGAATTTCGCAGAAGCAACATCGAACACACTTCAATACGTCGAACAGTCTGACATTCAATGAGCTCATGGGGATCTCATTTATCGAGTTTCTTCACCTTACCGTCGTCCGATATTGTTGAAAGGTTGACACCCATTAACTGAGACGCTTCTCTGCCACTTTGACGCGGGTTTTGTACGACTAATTTTTTCATATGTTTATTATCGATTGTCTTCTATTCAGGACTTGAGGAATTTAAAACTTGTGTAAATTTTGTTGGTTCCAATAGCTTTTGGCTAAACTGTTGGCCAATTTCAATGATTATTTTCAGCTATCTAATCTAAATTTATTTATAAATGAAACTGTGTCTGTGTCCGTTACCTATAGACTCCGAAACGGCTGAACCGATTTTCTTGAAAATTTACACAGTTGTAGAATAATCGTCTGCGAGTGTTCTTAGCTAGGTACCCCCGATAAATATCGAAAATCGATAATCGAAAAAATCGGGTTATAGAAGGAGTGGTCCGATTTTAATCAAATTTGATACACTCATAGACAAAGACATAAGAAACGATATTCAGAAGTTCCAAGGCTGCAGTTCTTACAATGGTGCAGAAAATTGATAATATATATATTTAATTGGAGTAGATAGACTAAACTTTAATTGGAGTAGATAGACTAAACTTTAATTGGAGTAGATAGACTAAACTTTAATTGGAGTAGATAGACTAAACTTTAATTGGAGTAGACTAAACTTTAATTGGAGTAGATAGACTAAACTTTAATTGGAGTAGATAGACTAAACTTTAATTGGAATTAGATAGACTAAACTTTAATTGGAGTAGATAGACTAAACTTTAATTGGAGTAGATAGACTAAACTTTAATTGGAGTAGATAGACTAAACTTTAATTGGAGTAGATAGACTAAACTTTAATTAGATAGATAGACTAAACTTTAATTGGAGTAGATAGACTAAACTTTAATTGGAGTAGATAGACTAAACTTTAATTGGAGTAGATAGACTAAACTTTTAGTGGAGTGAATGGGCTAAACTTTAATTGGAGTAGATAGACTAAACTTTAATTGGAGTAGATAGACTAAACTTTAATTGCAGATAGATAGACTAAACTTTAGTAGGTAGATAGACTAAACTTTTCAATTGGAGTAGATAGACTAAACTTTAATTAAGGTAGATAGACTAAACTTTAGTGGAGTAATAGACCAAACTTTAATTGGAGTAGATAGACTAAACTTTAATTGGAGTAGATAGACTAAACTTTAGTGGAGTAGATAGACTAAACTTTAATTGGAGTAGATAGACTAGACTTTAATTGGAAGTAGATAGACTAAACTTTAATTGGAGTAGATAGACTAAGCTTTGAATGGAGTAGATAGACTAAGCTTTAGTGGAGTAGATAGACTAAACTCTGGTGGGTAGATAGACTAAACTTTAATTGGAGTAGATAGACTAAACTTTAATTGGAGTGATAATTGCTTTAGTGGAGTAGATAGACTAAACTTTGAGTAAGGAGTAGATAGACTAAACTTTAATTGGAGTAGATAGACTAAACTTTAATTAGAGTGAATGAATAAACTTTAATTGGAGTAGATAGACTAAACTTTAATTGGAGTAGATGGGCTAGCTTTAATTTAATTGGTAAATGGCACAATTGGTGATGACAACTTTAATTGGTGAATTATTCTGCTTTCATTGGAGTAGGTAATTTCATTTTAAAATGTGGGTGATAATTCAGCTTTCAGTGGAGTAGATAGACTAAACTTCTAATTAGGTAGATAGGCTAAACTTTGTGGCTGGAGTAGATAGACTAAACTTTCAGTGTAGATGCCAAATGGAGCTAAGCTTTAGGCTATACAGGTAGATAGACTAAGACTTTATTGATAGATAGACTAAACTTTAATTGGAGTAGATAGACTAAACTTTAATTATGATGATAGACTAAACTTTAATGGAGTAGATAATCCTTTAATTGGAGTAGATAGACTAAACTTTAATTGGAGTAGATAGACTAAACTTTAATTGGAGTAGATAGACTAAACTTTAATTGGAGTAGATAGACTAAACTTTGGTGGAGTAGATAGACTAAACTTTAATTGGAGTAGATAGACTAAACTTTAATTGGAGTAGATGAACTAAACTTTAATTGGAGTAGATAGACTAAACTTTAATTGGAGTAGATAGACTAAACTTTAATTGGAGTAGATAGACTAAACTTTAATTGGAGTAGATAGACTAAACTTTAATTGGAGTAGATAGACTAAACTTTAATTGGAGTAGATAGACTAAACTTTAATTGGAGTAGATAGACTAAACTTTTAATTGGAGTAGATAGACTAAACTTTAATTGGAGTAGATAGACTAAACTTTAATTGGAGTAGATAGACTAAACTTTAATTGGGTAGAGTAGACTAAACTTTAATTGGAGTAGATAGACTAAACTTTAATTGGAGTAGATAGACTAAACTTTAATTGGAGTAGATAGACTAAACTTTAATTGGAGTAGATAGACTAAACTTTAATTGGAGTAGATAGACTAAACTTTAATTGGAGTAGATAGACTAAACTTTAATTGGAGTAGATAGACTAAACTTTAATTGGAGTAGATAGACTAAACTTTAATTGGAGTAGATAGACTAAACTTTAATTGGAGTAGATGAACTAAACTTTAATTGGAGTAGATAGACTAAACTTTAATTGGAGTAGATAGACTAAACTTTAATTGGAGTAGATAGACTAAACTTTAATTGGAGTAGATAGACTAAACTTTAATTGGAGTAGATAGACTAAACTTTAATTGGAGTAGATAGACTAAACTTTAATTGGAGTAGATAGACTAAACTTTAATTGGGGAGTAGATAGACTAAACTTTAATTGGAGTAGATAGACTAAACTTTAATTGGAGTAGATAGACTAAACTTTAATTGGAGTAGATAGACTAAACTTTAATTGGAGTAGATAGACTAAACTTTAATTGGAGTAGATAGACTAAACTTTAATTGGAGTAGATAGACTAAACTTTAGTGGAGTAGATAGACTAAACTTTAATTGGAGTAGATAGACTAAACTTTAATTGGAGTAGATAGACTAAACTTTAATTGGAGTAGATAGACTAAACTTTAATTGGAGTAGATAGACTAAACTTTAGTGGAGTAGATAGACTAAACTTTAATTGGAGTAGATAGACTAAACTTTAATTGGAGTAGATAGACTAAACTTTAATTGGAGTAGATAGACTAAACTTTAATTGGAGTAGATAGACTAAACTTTAATTGGAGTAGATAGACTAAACTTTAATTGGAGTAGATAGACTAAACTTTAATTGGAGTAGATAGACTAAACTTTAATTGGAGTAGATAGACTAAACTTTAATTGGAGTAGATAGACTAAACTTTAATTGGAGTAGATAGACTAAACTTTAATTGGAGTAGATAGACTAAACTTTAATTGGAGTAGATAGACTAAACTTTAATTGGAGTAGATAGACTAAACTTTAATTGGAGTAGATAGACTAAACTTTAATTGGAGTAGATAGACTAAACTTTAATTGGAGTAGATAGACTAAACTTTAATTGGAGTAGATAGACTAAACTTTAATTGGAGTAGATAGACTAAACTTTAATTGGAGTAGATAGACTAAACTTTAATTGGAGTAGATAGACTAAACTTTAGTGGAGTAGATAGACTAAACTTTAATTGGAGTAGATAGACTAAACTTTAATTGGAGTAGATAGACTAAACTTTAATTGGAGTAGATAAGACTAAACTTTAATTGGAGTAGATGAACTAAACTTTTAATTGGAGTAGATAGACTAAACTTTAATTGGAGTAGATAGACTAAACTTTAATTGGAGTAGATAGACTAAACTTTAATTGGAGTAGATAGACTAAACTTTAATTGGAGTAGATAGACTAAACTTTAATTGGAGTAGATAGACTAAACTTTAATTGGAGTAGATAGACTAAACTTTAATTGGAGTAGATAGACTAAGCCTTTAATTGGGTAGATAGACTAAACTTTGGTGGAGTAGATAGACTAAACTTTAATTGGAGTAGATAGACTAAACTTTAGTGGAGTAGATAGACTAAACTTTAATTGGAGTAGATAGACTAAACTTTAATTGGAGTAGATAGACTAAACTTTAGTGGGTAGATAGACTAAACTTTAATTGGAGTAGATAGACTAAACTTTAATTGGAGTAGATAGACTAAACTTTAATTGGAGTAGATAGACTAAACTTTAATTGGAGTAGATAGACTAAACTGGTGGGTAGATAGACTAAACTTTAATTGGAGTAGATAGACTAAACTTTAATTGGAGTAGATAGATAAACTTTAAGTGGGTAGATAGACTAAACTTTAATTGAGTAGATAAGAGCCTAGCTTTAATTTAGGTGAATAGACTAAACTTTAATTGGAGTAGATAGACTAAACTTTAATTGGAGTAGATAGACCAAACTTTAATTGGAGTAGATAGACTAAACTTTAATTGGAGTAGATAGACTAAACTTTAATTGGAGTAGATAGACTAAACTTTAAATTTAGGTAGATAGACTAAACTTTAATTGGAGTAGATAGACTAAACTTTAATTGGAGTAGATAGACTAAACTTTAATTGGAGTAGATAGACCAAACATAGTGGAGTAAGATAAGACTAAACTTTAATTGAGTAGATAGACTAAACTTTAGTGGGGTGAATAGACTAAACTTTTAATTGGAGTAGGAAAATAGACTAAACTTTAATTGGAGTAGATAGACTAAACTTTAATTGGAGTAGATAGACTAAACTTTAAATTGGAGTAGATAGACTAAACTTTAATTAGAGTGAATAGACTAAACTTTAATTGGAGTAGATAGACTAAGCTTTAATTGGAGTAGATAGACTAAACTTTAATTGGAGTAGATAGACTAAACTTTAATTGGAGTAGATAGACTAAACTTTAATTGGAGTAGATAGACTAAACTTTAATTGGAGTAGAATAGACTAAACTTTAATTGGAGTAGATAGACTAAACTTTAGTGGAGTAGATAGACTAAACTTTAATTGGAGTAGATAGACTAAACTTTAATTGGAGTAGATAGACTAAACTTTAATTGGAGTAGATAGACTAAACTTTAATTATTGTGGAGTAGATAGACTAAACTTTAATTGGAGTAGATAGACTAAGCATAAATTGGGAGTAGATAGACTAAACTTTAATTGGAGTAGATAGACTAAACTTTAATTGGAGTAGATAGACAACTTTAATTGGAGTAGATAGACTAAACTTTAATTGGAGTAGATAGACTAAACTTTAATTAAAGATGATAAATTAAACTTTAATTGGAGTAGATAGACTAAACTTTAATTGGAGTAGATAGACTAAACTTTAATTGGAGTAGATAGACTAAACTTTAATTGGAGTAGATAGACTAAACTTTAATTGGAGTAGATAGACTAAACTTTAATTGGAGTAGATAGACTAAACTTTAATTGGAGTAGATAGACTAAACTTTAATTGGAGTAGATAGACTAAACTTTAATTGGAGTAGATAGACTAAACTTTAATTGGAGTAGATAGACTAAACTTTAATTGGAGTAGATAGACTAAACTTTAATTGGAGTAGATGAGCTAAACTTTAATTGGAGTAGATAGACTAAACTTTAATTGGAGTAGATAGACTAAACTTTAATTGGAGTAGATAGACTAAACTTTAATTGGAGTAGATAGACTAAACTTTAATTGGAGTAGATAGACTAAACTTTAATTGGAGTAGATAGACTAAACTTTAATTGGAGTAGATAGACTAAACTTTAATTTAAGATAGATAGACTAAACTTTACAATTGGAGTAGATAGACTAAACTTTAATTGGAGTAGATAGACTAAACTTTAATTGGAGTAGATAGACTAAACTTTAATTGGAGTAGATAGACTAAACTTTAATTGGAGTAGATAGACTAAACTTTAATTGGAGTAGATAGACTAAACTTTAATTGGAGTAGATAGACTAAACTTTAATTGGAGTAGATAGACTAAACTTTAATTGGAGTAGATAGACTAAACTTTAATTGGAGTAGATAGACTAAACTTTAATTGGAGTAGATAGACTAAACTTTAATTGGAGTAGATAGACTAAACTTTAATTGGAGTAGATAGACTAAACTTTAATTGGAGTAGATAGACTAAACTTTAATTGGAGTAGATAGACTAAACTTTAATTGGAGTAGATAGACTAAACTTTAATTGGAGTAGATAGACTAAACTTTAATTGGAGTAGATAGACTAAACTTTAATTGGAGTAGATAGACTAAACTTTAATTGGAGTAGATAGACTAAACTTTAATTGGAGTAGATAGACTAAACTTTAATTGGAGTAGATAGACTAAACTTTAATTGGAGTAGATAGACTAAACTTTAATTGGAGTAGATAGACTAAACTTTAATTGGAGTAGATAGACTAAACTTTAATTGGAGTAGATAGACTAAACTTTAATTGGAGTAGATAGACCAAACTTTAAATTAGGTAGAATAGACTAAACTTTAATTGGAGTAGATAGACTAAACTTTAATTGGAGTAGATAGACTAAACTTTAATTGGAGTAGATAGACTAGCTTTAATTGGAGTAGATAGACTAAACTTTAATTGGAGTAGATAGACTAAACTTTAGTAGATGAATAGACTAAGCTTTGTTAAGGTGAATAGACTAAACTTTAATTGGAGTAGATAGACTAAACTTTAGTGGAGTAGATAGACTAAACTTTAATTGGAGTAAGATAGGGCTAAACTTTAATTGGAGTAGATAGACTAAACTTTAATTGGAGTAGATAGACTAAACTTTAATTGGAGTAGATAGACTAAACTTTAATTGGAGTAGATAGACTAAACTTTAATTGGAGTAGATAGACTAAACTTTAATTGGGTAGATAGACTAAACTTTAATTGGAGTAGATAGACTAAACTTTAATTGGAGTAGATAGACTAAACTTTAATTGGATAAGATAGACTAAACTTTAATTGGAGTAGATAGACTAAACTTTAATTGGAGTAGATAGACTAAACTTTAATTGGATAGATAAGATAGCTTTTAATTGGAGTAGATAGACTAAACTTACAATTGGAGTAGATAGACTAAACTTTAATTGGAGTAGATAGACTAAACTTTAATTGGAGTAGATAGACTAAACTTTAATTGGAGTAAGATAGACTAAACTGAGTGGAGTAGATAGACTAAACTTTAATTGGAGTAGATAGACTAAACTTTAGTGGAGTAGATAGACTAAACTTTAATTGGAGTAGATAGACTAAACTTTAATTGGAGTAGATAGACTAAACTTTAATTGGAGTAGATAGACTAAACTTTAATTGGAGTAGATAGACTAAACTTTAATTGGAGTAGATATAGACTAAACTTTAATTGGAGTAGATAGACTAAACTTTAATTGGAGTAGATAGACTAAACTTTAATTGGAGTAGATAGACTAAACTTTAATTGGAGTAGATAGACTAAACTTTAGTGGAGTAGATAGACTAAACTTTAATTGGAGTGATAGACCAGAAACTTTAATTGGAGTAGATAGACTAAACTTTAATTGGAGTAGATAGACTAAACTTTAATTGGAGTAGATAGACTAAACTTTAATTGGAGTAGATAGACTAAACTTTAATTGGAGTAGATAGACTAAACTTTAATTGGAGTAGATAGACTAAACTTTAATTGGAGTAGATAGACAAAACTTTAATTGGAGTAGATAGACTAAACTTTAATTGGAGTAGATAGACTAAACTTTAATTGGAGTAGATAGACTAAACTTTAATTGGAGTAGATAGACTAAACTTTAATTAGAGTAGATAGACTAAACTTTAATTGGAGTAGATAGACTAAACTTTAATTGGAGTAGACCAAACTAAACTTTAATTGGAGTAGATAGACTAAACTTTAATTGGAGTAGATGAACAAACTTTAATTGGAGTAGACAGATACAACTTTAATTGGAGTAGATGAGCTAAACTTTAATTGGAGTAGATAGACTAAACTTTAATTGGAGTAGATAGACTAAACTTTAATTGGAGTAGATAGACTAAACTTTAGTGGGTAAGATAGACTAAACTTTAGTGGGCTAGATAGACTAAACTTTAATTGGAGTAGATAGACTAAACTTTAATTGGAGTAGATAGACTAAACTTTAATTGGAGTAGATAGACTAAACTTTAATTGGAGTAGATAGACTAAACTTTAATTGGAGTAGATAGACTAAACTTTAATTGGAGTAGATAGACTAAACTTTAATTGGAGTAGATAGACTAAACTTTAATTGGAGTAGATAGACTAAACTTTTAATTGGAGTAGATAGACTAAACTTTAATTGGAGTAGATAGACTAAACTTTAATTGGAGTAGATAGACTAAACTTTAATTGGAGTAGATAGACTAAACTTTAATTGGAGTAGATAGACTAAACTTTAATTGGAGTAGATAGACTAAACTTTAATTGGAGTAGATAGACTAAACTTTAATTGGAGTAGATAGACTAAACTTTAATTGGAGTAGATAGACTAAACTTTAATTGGAGTAGATAGACTAAACTTTTAATTGGAGTAGATAGACTAAACTATCGCCCGGTTCACACTCCACCCACGTCTATTGAACAGGTTAAGAGGCTCATCCCTTGTTCCCTGTTTAGGATGTGGTTTCCGGCTTTCTCTTTTCCAATCTTTTCACTAATATGTAGCCCCCTGCACATCAGTGGCGTTACCGCCTTGCTCGGGGTGATACGATTAAAAGTATATATATATATATATATATATATATATATATAAAAGGCAAGATGTTTGTGTGTGTGTCTGTTTATCTGCCTGTATGTCTGTATTTTTTCAGCCCTTTTATTTTAGTTTTTGCTTTGGGTTTGGCTCTAAGTAATTATAATTGTAGTTCTTAGTGTCAGCCATGATACCATTTACTCAGAGGACTTATTTAGCCTTCAAAATTCAGTTTACGACGAAAAAAATTTATTTGATATCGATAGTAGGAAATCAAAATTTGATTTACATTTTTCTTTCAGTCTACGGTTTCGCTTTAACTGGAAACAACTATTGCTTTTTAGTTTTTCGTGCCAACGTCGAAAGAGTCTGAGCTCCAGGACCATGGATTAGTTTTAAAGCTTTCATGACACCCGAGCAACGTCGGGCTACACTGCTAGTACTACTATAATTAAAGAACAATTTAACTAAAACTTACAAGAAAGCTAAATACTAAAATTTAAGAGACAGACACATGTAGCAATTATAAAATAATCGCTTTCTGGTCCATTTGTAATCCTATTCAATACTTAACAGAATAATTTAAAAAGGACAAAAAGATGTTTTTCTATCTATTCATTAGCTGTATGAAATAACATCATAAAGCGAAAATAACTGATCTATAATCATTCCTCATGTTCAAATGATTAACATATTTGTCACCAACATTCTTCGAAATTCTCCAGAACATAGTGACACACAAATCAGCATTAATGTTACTGGATGTGCGTTGTGGTACAATGGAATAAGAAATCGAAGAGCCGATTTCGAATTCCAATCGAATTAATAACATTCACTTGCACACAAAAGGTATTCATCCGTCTCTTCCCCCTCCAGCTATGGGTTGAATAATAGAGCAGATTGCGTTCTACCGCAGAAAGAAAAGGCAACCTACTGTAAGAAAATCTTCTGCCGCCTAGTCAGTCATGCTTCTTTTGTGACATGATTGCCTAAGTGTTTGTCAGGACAGATTGGGTTCTATACCCTTGGTCGGCAACCAGTCTACCGCAGAAAGCAATGGCAACCTACTGCGGGATAATCTTCTGCCCAGTCAGTCATGTCTCTTTCGAGACATGATCGCCCAAGCGTGTATCACGTATGGCAATTGACTGACAGATCAGTGTCAGTAAATGCTTTCCAAGAGGAAATCTTAATTCGTCTATTGTGTGCGGACTGGGCACTTCCAAGTGGTATAACAGCAAGTTTGTCTCACTAGAACATTTACTACTGAACAGTTGGTTCGATCCTCACCAGGTGCCCCATATTTTCGGCTCTGAGTTACATCTAAGCTACTCTTAGAAAATCATTTGTGTACCTCGACGTGGTGTAATGGTTTGCCAGAATGTCTCGTTAGAATCATTACAATTGAGTCGTATGTTCGATCCTCACTGGGTGCCCCATATTTTCGTCTTTGTGATGCATCTAAGCTGCGATTAGAAAATCACCTATTGTGTGCGGATTTTTCTCATAGACCTTATTCTCTACTACGCCCCTGACTTAACAAAAGAAGACAATTGGTGTTAAGTCAGGTGAACATGGTAGCCATTCAACGCTGCCACGTCGTTTGGTTTGGTCAAAGTAAAAAAAAAAAAAACGAGTGAAAAGATTGGAAAAGAGAAAGCCTAAAACCACACCCTAAAGAGGGAACA
>JBBBDQ010001560.1:185000-195000 GCA_037127315.1 Ascarosepion bandense | reverse complement strand
TATATATACCTGCTTAAATGACCAGTGATAGATAGATCGATCCACATCAACTCTATATACATAACTTAAATGACCAGTGATAGATAGATCGATCACATCAACTCTGTATATACATAACTTAAATGACCAGTGATAGATAGATCGATCTACATCAACTCTATATATACATAACTTAAATGACCAGTGATAGATAGATGGTCCACATCAACTCTATATATACATAACTTAAATGACCAGTGATAGATAGATAGTCCACATCAACTCTATATATACATAACTTAAATGACCAGTGATAGATAGATGAATCATCAACTCTATATATACATAACTTAAATGACCAGTGATAGATAGATCGATCCATCAACTCTATATATACATAACTTAAATGACCAGTGATAGATAGATCGATCCACATCAACTCTATATATATACATAACTTAAATGACCAGTGATAGATAGATCGATCCACATCAACTCTATATATACATAACTTAAATGACCAGTGATAGATAGATCGATCCACATCAACTCTGTATAGCAAATGACCATTGATAGATAGATCGATCCACATCAACTCTATATATACATAACCCAAATGACCAGTGATGAATGAATCGATCACATCAACTCTATATATACATAACTTAAATGACCAGTGATAGATAGATCGATCCACATCAGCTCTGTATGCCATAACTTAAATGACCAGTGATAGATAGATCGATCCACATCAGCTCTATATATACATAACTTAAATGACCAGTGATAGATAGATCAAGTCACATCAACTCTGTATGCACTTAAATGACCAGTGATAGATAGATCGATCCACATCCATTCTATATATATAGCAAGTAAGCCAGTGATAGATAGATCGATCCACATCAACTCTATATATACATAACTTAAATGACCAGTGATAGATAATTACGATCCACATCAACTCTATATATACATAACTTAAATGACCAGTGATAGATAGATCGATCCACATCCAACTCTATATATACATGGCAAATAAACCAGTGATAGATGAATCGATCTACATCAACTCTATATATACATAACTTAAATGACCAGTGATAGATAGATCGATCCACATCCAGCTCTATATATACATAACTTAAATGACCAGTGATGATTAGATCGATCCACATCAACTCTATATATACATAACTTAAATGACCAGTGATAGATAGATCGATCCACATCAACTCTGTATTACATAACTTAAATGACCAGTGATAGATAGATCGATTACATCAACTCTATATATACATAAATGACCAGTGATAGATAGATCGATCCACATCAACTCTATATATACATAACTTAAATGACCAGTGATAGATAGATGCGATCCCATCAACTCTATATATACCTGCTTAAATGACCAGTGATAGATAGATCGATCCACGTAACTCTATATACATAACTTAAATGACCAGTGATAGATGATCGATCCACATCAACTCTATATATACATAACTTAAATGACCAGTGATAGATAGATCGAGTCCATATCAACTCTATATATACATAACTTAAATGACCAGTGATAGATAGATCGATCCACATCAACTCTATATATACATAACTTAAATGACCAGTGATAGATAGATCGATCCACATCAACTCTATATATATACATAACTTAAATGACCAGTGATAGATAGATCGATCCCATCAACTCTATATATACATAACTTAAATGACCAGTGATAGATAGATACGATCCGCATCAACTCTATATATACATAACTTAAATGACCAGTGATAGATAGATCTGATCACATCAACTCTATATATACATAACTTAAATGACCAGTGATAGTAAGATCGATCCACATCAACTCTATATATACATAGCAAATGACCAGTGATAGATAGATCGATCCACATCAACTCTATATATACATAACTTAGTAAACCAGTGATAGATAGATGGAGTCATCAACTCTGTAACCAATGACCAGTGATAGATAGATCGATCATCAACTCTATATACATAACTTAAATGACCAGTGATAGATAGATCGATCACATCAGCTCTATATATACATAGCAATGACCAGTGATAGATGATCGATCCATCAACTCTATATATACATAACTTAAATGACCAGTGATAGATAGATCGATCCACATCAACTCTATATATACATAAGCAAGCCAGTGATAGATAGATCGATCCCATCAACTCTATATATACATAACTTAAATGACCAGTGATAGATAGATCGATCCACATCAACTCTATATATACATAACTTAAATGACCAGTGATAGATAGATCGATCCACATCCGCTATATACATAACTTAAGCCAATAAGTGATAGATAGATCGATCCACATCAACTCTATATATACATAACTTAAATGACCAGTGATAGATAGATCGATCCACATCAACTCTATATATACATAACTTAAATGACCAGTGATAGATAGATACGATCACATCCGCTCTATATATACATAACTTAAATGACCAGTGATAGATAGATCGATCATCAACTCTATATATACATAACTTAAATGACCAGTGATAGATAGATCGATCCACATCAACTCTATATATACATAACTTAAATGACCAGTGATAGATAGATCAGTCATCAGCTCTATATATACATAACCCAAATGACCAGTGATAGATAGATGGAGTCATCAACTCTATATATACATAACTTAAATGACCAGTGATAGATAGATCGATCCACATCAACTCTATATATACATAGCTTAAATGACAGGTGATGTAGATAGATCGATCCATCAGCTATGTATACATAAGCAAGTAAATAAGTGATAGATAGATCGATCACATCAACTCTATATATACATAGCAATGACCAGTGATAGATAGATGGAATCCACATCAACTCTATATATACATAACTTAAATGACCAGTGATAGATAGATGCATTCATCAACTCTATATATACATAACTTAAATGACCAGTGATAGATAGATCGATCCACATCAACTCTATATATACATAACTTAAATGACCAGTGATAGATAGATCGATCCACATCAACTCTATATATACATAACTTAAATGACCAGTGATAGATAGATCGATCACATCGCTCTATATATACATAACTTAAATGACCAGTGATAGATAGATCGATCATCAATACATATATACATAACTTAAATGACCAGTGATAGATGCGATCGATCCACATCAACTCTATATATACATAACTTAAATGACCAGTGATAGATAGATTGATCACATCAACTCTATATATACATAACTTAAATGACCAGTGATAGATAGATCGAGTCATCAACTCTATATATACATAGCAAATGACCAGTGATGAATAGGTCAGTCCCATCAACTCTATATACATAGCAAATGACCAGTGATGAATGAATCGATTACATCAACTCTATATATACATAACTTAAATGACCAGTGATAGATAGATCCGATCCACCCATCCAACTCTATATGGCCACATAGCAAATGACCAGTGATAGATAGATCGATCTACATCAACTCTATATATACATAACTTAAATGACCAGTGATAGATAGATGGAATTCACATCAACTCTATATACATAACTTAAATGACCAGTGATAGATAAGTCGATCCACATCAACTCTATATATACATAACTTAAATGACCAATTGATAGAATCGAGTGAGTCCCATCAACTCTATATATACATAACTTAAATGACCAGTGATAGATAGATCGATCCACATCAACTCTATACATAACTTAAATGACCAGTGATAGATAGATGGTCCACACATCAACTCTATATATACATAACTTAAATGACCAGTGATAGATAGATGGAGTCATAGCTCTATATATACATAGCAAATGACCAGTGATAGATAGATCGATCCACATCAACTCTATATATACACTAGCATAAATGACCAGTGATAGATAGATACGATCACATCAACTCTGTATATACATAACTTAAATGACCAGTGATAGATAGATCGATCCACATCAACTCTATATATACATAACTTAAATGACCAGTGATAGATAGATCGATCCACATCAACTCTATATACATAACTTAAATGACCAGTGATAGATGGTCGGTCACATCAACTCTTATATATACATAACCGGCCAATGATGATAGATAGATCGATCCACATCAACTCTATATATACATAACTTAAATGACCAGTGATAGATAGATACGATCCATCAACTCTATATATACATAACTTAAATGACCAGTGATAGATAGATCGATCCACATCAACTCTATATATATACATAACTTGATGACAGTGATAGATAGATCGATCCACACATCAACTCTATATATACATAATAAATGACCAGTGATAGATAGATCGATCCACATCAACTCTATATATACATAACCAAATGACCAGTGATAGATAGATCGATCCACATCAACTCTATATATCGCAACTTAAATGACCAGTGATGAATGAATCGATCCCATCAACCATATATACATGGCAAATGACCAGTGATAGATAGATCGATCCACATCAACTCTATATATACATAACTTAAATGACCAGTGATAGATAGATCGATCCACATCAACTCTATATACATAACCTAAATGACCAGTGATAGATATGATCGATCCACATCAACTCTATATATACATAACTTAAATGACCAGTGATAGATAGATCGATCCATCAACTCTATATATACACTGCTTAAATGACCAGTGATAGATAGATCGATCCACATCAACTCTATATATACATAACTTAAATGACCAGTGATAGATAGATCGATCCACATCCCAGCTCTATATACATAATGACCAGTGATAGATAGATCGATCCACATCAACTCTATATATACATAGCAAATGACCAGTGATAGATGAGTGAGTCCACATCAACTCTATATATACATAACTTAAATGACCAGTGATAGATAGATCGATCCACATCAACTCTATGTATACACCCTTCAAATGACCAATGATAGATAGATCGGTCATCAACTCTATATATACATAACTTAAATGACCAGTGATAGATAGATCGATCCACATCAACTCTATATATACACAGCAAGCCAGTGATAGATAGATCGATCCACATCAACTCTATATATACATAACTTAAATGACCAGTGATGAATCAAATCGATCACATCAACTCTATATGTACATAACTTAAATGACCAGTGATAGATAGATCGATCATCATCTATATATACATAACTTAAATGACCAGTGATAGATAGATCGATCTCACATAAACTCTATATATACATAACTTAAATGACCAGTGATAGATAGATCGATCCACATCAACTCTATATATACATAACTTAAATGACCAGTGATAGATAGATCGATTACATCAACTCTATATATATACATAACTTAAATGACCAGTGATAGATAGATCGATCCACATCAACTCTATATATACATAACTTAAATGACCAGTGATAGATAGATCGATCCACATCAACTCTATATATACATAACTTAAATGACCAGTGATAGATAGATCGATCCACATCAACTCTATATATACATAACTTAAATGACCAGTGATAGATAGATCGATCCCTTCAACTCTATATATACATAGCAATAAACCAGTGATAGATAGATCGATCCACATCAACTCTGCTGTATAACTTAAATGACCAGTGATGATAGATAGATACGATCCACATCAACTCTATATATACATAACTTAAATGACCAATCAGTAGATGATCGATCCCATCTGTCTATGTATACATAACTTAAATGACCAGTGATAGATAGATCAGTCCACATCAACTCTATATATACATAACTTGACTGACTCCAGTGATAGATAGATCGATCCATCAACTCTATGTCTTCTTGCTTGCTTAAATGACCAGTGATAGATAGATGGAATCACATCAACTCTATATATACATAACTTAAATGACCAGTGATAGATGATTCGATCCACATCAACTCTATATATACATAACTTAAATAATCAGTGATAGATGAATGCGATCATCAACTCTATGTATACATAACTTAAATGACCAGTGATAGATAGATCGATCATCAACTCTATATACATAACTTAAATGACCAGTGATAGATAGATCGATCCACATCAACTCTATATATACATAACTAAATGACCAGTGATAGATAGATGCAGTCATCAACTCTATATATACATAACTTAAATGACCAGTGATAGATAGATGGAGTCCACATCAACTCTATATACATACTTAAATGACCAGTGATAGATAGATCGATCCACATCAACTCTATATATACATAACTTAAATGACCAGTGATAGATAGATAAGTCATCAACTCTATATATACATAACTTAAATGACCAGTGATAGATAGATGGAGTCCACATCCAACTCTATATATACATAACTTAAATGACCAGTGATAGATAGACAGTCATCAACTCTATATATACATAACTTAAATGACCAGTGATAGATAGATGAATCCACATCAACTCTATATATACATAACTTAAATGACCAGTGATAGATAGATCGATCCACATCAACTCTATATATACATAACTTAAATGACCAGTGATAGATAGATCGATCCCATCAACTCTATATACATAACTTAAATGACCAGTGATAGATAGATACGATCCACATCAACTCTATATATACACAGCATAAATGACCAGTGATAGATAGGTAATTCACATCAACTCTATATATACATAACTTAAATGACCAGTGATAGATAGATCGATCCACATCAACTCTATATATACATAACTTAAATGACCAGTGATAGATAGATCGATCCACATCAACTCTATATATACATAACTTAAATGACCAGTGATAGATAGATCGATCACATCAACTCTATACATAACTTAAATGACCAGTGATAGATAGATCGATCCACATCAACTCTATATATACATAACTTAAATGACCAGTGATAGATGAAGTTAATTCATCAGCTCTGTATACATAATAAATGACCAGTGATAGATAGATCGATCCGTAAACTCTATATATACATAATAAATGACCAGTGATAGATAGATGGAAGTCCACATCAACTCTATATATACATAACTTAAATGACCAGTGATAGATAGATCGATCACATCAACTCTATATATACATAACTTAAATGACCAGTGATAGATAGATACGATCCACATCAACTCTATATATACATAACTTAAATGACCAGTGATAGATAGATAGATTACATCAACTCTATATATACATAACTTAAATGACCAGTGATAGATAGATCGATCCACATCAACTCTATATATACATAACTTAAATGACCAGTGATAGATAGATGCAGTCATCAACTCTATATATACATAACTTAAATGACCAGTGATAGATAGATCGATCCACATCAACTCTATATATACATAACTTAAATGACCAGTGATAGATAGATCGATCCCTCAGCTCTGTATATGCATAACTTAAATGACCAGTGATAGATAGATCGATCCACATCAACTCTATATATACATAACTTAAATGACCAGTGATAGATAGATCGATCCACATCAACTCTATATGCTAGCAAATGACCAGTGATAGATAGATGCGATCCACATCAACTCTATATATACATAACTTAAATGACCAGTGATAGATAGATCGATCCACATCAACTCTATATATACATAACTTAAATGACCAGTGATAGATAGATAGATCACATCCAACTCTATATATACATAACTTAAATGACCAGTGATAGATAGATGGATCCACATCAACTCTATATATACATAACTTAAATGACCAGTGATAGATAGTCGATCCACATCAACTCTATATATACATAACTTAAATGACCAGTGATAGATAGATCGATCCACATCAACTCTATATATACATAACTTAAATGACCAGTGATAGATAGATCTGATCCACATCAACTCTATATATACACTGCTCCCAAATGACTGATGATAGATAGATCCGGTCACATCAACTCTATATATACACAACAAATGACCAGTGATAGATAGATCGATCCACATCAACTCTGTATTATACATAACTTAAATGACCAGTGATAGATAGATCGATCCACATCAACTCTATATATACATAACTTAAATGACCAGTGATAGATAGATCGATCACATCAACTCTATATATACATAACTTAAATGACCAGTGATAGATAGATCGATCCACATCAACTCTATATATACATAGCAATGACCAGTGATAGATAGATCGATCCACATCAACTCTATATACATAACTTAAATGACCAGTGATAGATAGATCGATCCACATCAACTCTATATATACATAACTTAAATGACCAGTGATAGATAGATCGATCCACATCAACTCTATATATACACTTAAATGACCAGTGATAGATAGATCGATCCACATCAACTCTATATATACATAACTTAAATGACCAGTGATAGATAGATCGATCACATCAACTCTATATATACATAACTTAAATGACCAGTGATAGATAGATCGATGCATCAACTCTGTATATAACTTAAATGACCAGTGATAGATAGATCGATCCACATCAACTCTATATATACATAACTTAAATGACCAGTGATAGATAGATCGATCCACATCAACTCTATATATACATAACAATGTTATTGATAGATAGATCGATCCACATTGTCTATATATACATAAATGACCAGTGATAGATAGATCGATCCACATCAACTCTATATACATAACTTAAATGACCAGTGATAGATAGATCGATCCACATCAACTCTATATATACATAACTTAAATGACCAGTGATAGATAGATCGATCCACATCAACTCTATATATACATAACTTAAATGACCAGTGATAGATAGATCGATCCACATCAAAACTCTATATATACATAACTTAAATGACCATTGATAGATAGATCCAGTCCACATCAACTCTATATATACATAACTTAAATGACCAGTGATAGATGAATCGATCCACATCAACTCTATATACATAACTTAAATGACCAGTGATAGATAGATCGATCCACATCAACTCTATATATATAACTTAAATGACCAGTGATAGATAGATCGATCCACATCAACTCTATATATACATAACTTAAATGACCAGTGATAGATAGATCGATCTACATCATCTATATATACATAACTTAAATGACCAGTGATAGATAGATCGATCCACATCAACTCTATATACATAACTTAAATGACCAGTGATAGATAGATGATCCACATCAACTCTATATACATAACTTAAATGACCAGTGATAGATAGATCGATCCACATCAACTCTATATATACATAACTTAAATGACCAGTGATAGATAGATCGATCCACATCAACTCTATATATACATAGCAATGACCAGTGATAGATAGATCGATCCACATCCAACTCTATATATACATAACTTAAATGACCAGTGATAGATAGATCGATCCACATCAACTCTATATATACATAACTTAAATGACCAATTGATAGATAGATCGATCCCATCAACTCTATATATAACTTAAATGACCAGTGATAGATAGATCGAGTCACATCAACTCTATATATACATAACTTAAATGACCAGTGATAGATAGATCGATCCCTCAACTCTATATATACATAACTTAAATGACCCATTGATAGATCGATCCACATCAACTCTATATATACATAACTTAAATGACCAATTGATAGATAGATCGATCCACATCCAACTCTATATATACATAACTTAAATGACCAGTGATAGATAGATCGATCCACATCAACTCTATATATACATAACTTAAATGACCAGTGATAGATAGATCGATCCCATCAACTCTATATATACATAACTTAAATGACCAGTGATAGATAGATCGATCCACATCAACTCTATATATATACATAACTTAAATGACCAGTGATAGATAGATCGATCCACATCAGCTCTATATATACATGGCAAATGACCAGTGATGAATAGATCGATCCACATCAACTCTATATATACATAACTTAA
>JBBBDQ010001560.1:142500-180000 GCA_037127315.1 Ascarosepion bandense | reverse complement strand
AGGAAGAAGATACGTGTTCATCCCTTTCCCAAGGGTACGTACGTGAATGAAACGAATTCGACTGGAATTCGAGCCATTCTCTACAGTTTCTCATTCCGAAACGATAAACCATCATAGACAATCGCACCTACCTCCCTGGCTTGCCTCCCTGAGAGTAAAACACTACGCCTCCTTGGCCTCACACTCTCGGCGGACCTCAAATGGAATGACTATATCGAATTCATTGCTAAGTCCGTTGCTAAGAAGGTCGGTTCTCTGTGCAGAGCCCGTAAATTTTTCCCGTCTGAATCTATCCTGCACATATATAAATCTACCATCCGCCCGTGTATTGAATACTGCTGCCACATCTGGTCGGGTGCCTCTGCTACTCTCCTCGGGATTCTTGACAAAATACAACGGAGAATCTGTAACGTGATCGATCCTATCTTGGCGGACCGGCTGCAACCACTCTCTCACCGACGTGACGTGGCTTCCCTGTGCCTCTTCTATAAGTACTTTCACGGCTTCTGCTCCGATGAACTTAGGTCATTGGTGCTGCATAGGTACGAATTTACACGAGATACTAGATTAGCAAGTAGGTCCCACCTTTTTACAGTGAAACAGATAAGATGTAACCGTAATTTCTACTCCAACATCTTTTCACGCGCTTCTCGCCTGTGGAATTCCCTTCCACATACCTGCTTCCCCGACAGCTACAATCTCCAGGAGTTTAAATGTAAGGTCAATAGACACCTCCTAACACACTAACTTGCATCTATTCTCTCAAACACACTCACCATCTACCCAACTCTCATTCTCGGTATCCTTACCCATCTATCACCCTCCTTCTGACATTTCCTATATCTAACCATCCTTTCTCATCACTTCCGAGACCCTATATAACCCCCTGTGCAACAGTGGCAGTGGAATGCCTTGCTTGTGGTGAAACGATTAAAAAAATATCCATTACACTACAACGTAAGTCTTCATTTAGTTTTTAATGATCTCAAAAAGACAGTTTCTCTCTCAAGTAGTAAGCATTTTCATGAAATTTTCATGAAATATCATTAAACGCCATAATGATGGGACACATTTTAAATGTAAGCATCTCGGTCTATAAGAACGACAGAGTACCAAATACATTCCATAGCTGATATACAAGATTTCAGCATATTATCAAACCGGCAGCCTGTCGGGTGCGTTAGATCTCGTCCATCTAGCCCTGGCGCACCCTTACAGGTTTCCGTGATTCGCTGCTGGCGCTGTTGCACGTCGTCCTCCATTTTGCCGTTAGCCGTTTGCATTTCCGCTGCCGCCGCCACTACCGCTGCAGCCGCCGCCGATGCGAGCTGACATCGACAACGACGACGACGCCGCACGCCGACTCCGCCGCCATAGCGAAGCAAATTCGAAAACAACGAGTAGATGTGCGTTGTGGTGCAGTGGATATCAGCTCGGAACAAGAAATCGAGGAGCCGAGTTCGAATTCCAGCCAAATTCATTGCATTCACTTACACGCAAATAGCCTTGGGAAAGGTTTTAATCCGTCTATTCCTTCCCGTTATGGGTTAAATAACAGGACAGATTGGGTTCTATAGCCTTGGTCGGCAACCAGTCTACCGCAGAAAGCAATGGCAACCTACTGCGGGATAATCTTCTGCCCAGTCAGTCATGTCTCTTTCGAGACATGATCGCCCAAGCGTGTATCACGTATGGCACTTAACTGACTGATCAAAGATTTTGTTATTTCCGACAGGTATCTGATATCTCTTTCGCTGACGGTGAACCCTCGTAATGTTGTGGACTTCAAAAGAAATTGAATCACACTTCACTAGCCAAAGATCCATCGTTGCAGCCCAAAGGCAGCGTATTAGAAAGCGACAGGCATCATCCTGAATGGTGAATTCGCATGCTGTTACAAACTTCCGTTAGACAGGCTCCAAAGAAGAATCTGTAATGTGATCGTCCCGACCTGGCAGATCGACTCTAGCCACTTTCTCAGCGGCGGGATGTGGCTTCCCTCTGTCTCTTCTACAAATATTTTCATGGCTTCTGCTCCGACGAATTTAGTTCACTGGTGCCCCCTCCACAAGAATTTACTCGTGTAACCAGACTGGCAACAAGGTCGCACCCTTCTACAGTTAAATCAATTAAATGCAGACAACAATTCTACTCCAACAGTTTCTTTTCTGGAACTTCCCACCCGTGGAACTCCTTTCTATATACTTGCTTTCATGACAGCCACAACCTCCAGGAATTTAAATGCAATGTCAATTCCCATCTCTTATCCACTTGACTCCAGTCCTTTCTACATCACCCCGTATATCTTTTTTTTTTCCTTTCTCTCTACCTTCGCAACTGTCTTCACTCCTGTGTTTCCATCCTTCTCTTGCCCTTTCTCTTTCACCCCCTGTAGTTGGTTCTTCTTTCTCTTCACTCTTTCTACATCACCCCGTGTATCTTGTTCTTTTCCTTTCTCTCTACCTTCGCAACTGTCTTCACTCCTGTGTTCACATCCTTCTAGTGCCTTTCTCTGACACCCCGTGTAACTGGTTTGTCTTTCTTTTCACTCTCCTCCTGCCTAAAGTTTCACTCTCTTATGTAGCCCCCTGCGTATCAGTGACAGTACCGCATTGCTTGGGGTTAAACGATTAAAAAAACCGTCTTGTATATCAGTCCTGTAATTATTTATATTTGTTACTCTATGGCAGTTTTATAATCCAAATATTTCTTCTTCTTCTTCTATTCGCCATGTCCATTCAGGACGTAGGCGATCATGACCTTCCACGTTTCACTATCCCTGGTGGCTCATAGCACGCTTTCCCCGCCTGTTACCCCACCCAAACCCCGCTCTGCCATCCCCTGTACAGGCCCGTCAAGCATGTTACACGCTGCTTTCCTCTGTCTCTTTTTCCCTTTATCTGACCTGTTAGTATCAGGTTCTCCAAGCCCTCTTTCCTCATTACATGTACCAGAAACTTTAGCTGTTTTTCCTGTTTTATTAATTACCTGTTCGTTTCCATCTTTTTCAAAACCTCATTATTGCTCACGTGCTCGTTTCATGATATCCGCAGCATCTTTCTGTAGAACCACGTTTCACTTGCTTCAAGTTTTTCCTTCATCTTTGTTGAGATCGTCCATTATTCACTAGACATTCATAAAATGTGTTTTATCATTATTGGTGTTGTGGCGAATCTTCTTCGTTGTGGCCTGTTAGGGCCAGGAAGAAAGACACGGAAACAAGACGGTAGGGTCAACCAGTGTATTAAAATAACAGAACATTTATACAAGTAAGAGTTAATAATCAGCAAATAGAATTGTACGTCCGAACTGTATTGTTACGCTGCGTCTCGACTGTCTCTAGACTGTCTCACAGCTGTCTCCCCGGAAATCACGCAGGTTATTATTTATTGATGGAGGAAAATTTCATTCTTATAGATTAGACCCCATAACAATGAGGCACCCTATATAAGACGACAACGACAACAACAATAATTATAATAACAAATGTTTGAAGCACAGTCACCTAAAACGAAAAAAAAAAAAAATAAAGAAGAAAAAGAAAAAGATAATAAAATAAGAAAAAAGACGAAAACAAAAAAAAAATGAGTATACAACAGAAATCAAAGTCACTCAGTTAAGTGCCATACGTGAAACACGCTTGGGCGATCATGTCTTGAAAGAGACATGACTGACTGGGCAGAAGATTATTCCACAGTAGGTTTGTATGTTTTTGGAGACACATATGGAATAATGGAGACTGAATTCAGTTAGTCAGTCAGTCAGTTAAGGGCCATACATGATACATGCTTGGGCAATCATGTCTTGAAAGAGACATGACTGACTGGGAAGGAGATTATCCCGCAGTAGGTTGCCATTGCTTTCTGTGGTAGACTGGTTGCCAGCCAAGGCTACAGAACCCAATTCGTCCTGTTATTGAACCCATAACTAAAGAGAAGAGACGGATTAGTACCTTTCCCAGTGGAAATTGCGCGTAAGTGAATACAATGAATTCAACTGGAATTCGAACTCGGCTCCCCGATTTCTCGTTCCGATCCGATATCGACTGCACCACAACGCACATCCCATCAAAGTAGGCAGAAATAACAACAATGATAATAATAATAATAATAACAATAGTAATAATAATAGAAAGAAAAAATGAAAAAAAAAAAAACAACAAAAATGAAGAAAAACACGAAGAAAAAAAGAAGAAAAGCTAAAAATGAAAAAAAGAAGAAACGAAGAAAAACAGGAGAACTGTAATCATGGCATCGCCGGGACAAGCCTTACATATGAAAGTCATAACCAAAAGTGTGTACCAAGCTACAGATGATCCAATGTGTAGGCTTTGCGAACAAAACAAGGGAATATCACACATTGACTGTAAAATGCTGGCAGAGAGAGAGAGAGAGAGAGAGAGAGAGAGAGGAAAACGACGTGGCTGTTTTCTTTTAACATGCATTGGCTCTTGTGCAAAAAATATAACTACAACATCCAAGACATGGTACGATCTCGTACCAGTGAGAGGAACGGTAAGAGAAAGTAAGCCAAAGAGTCTTCGACTATGACATTCAAACTGATCGATTTAATGGCCCGGAATTGTTAACCGGAGAGTTATGGGTTAATTAGTAAAACTATTGTCACGAAATCATTTTAATCTACCCTGCACCAACAAAACAATTCTCACAATATACAAATACTTTCTGACTTTAAATAACATGCAAAGGGTTGATAAGTTGTAAAAAATGAATCCGTCAATCATTTGTCCGAATGGTGAAAGTCAGAAAGTCGGTTGAACATTCAGATATCTACAATTGAGAAAGTTTGTAAAGATTCTTCTAGACCAGTGTTTCCAAAACTTTTTTCAACTATTGCGCCCCACCCTAGGGGATACAATCTTTTTTTGTCAACAACTCCTTCTCTGCCTGATTAAATTTCTAGTATTATACTGAATTCATCCTTCATGGCAAGATAACACTTGAGTGCCATACGTAATACACGCTTGGGCGATCATGTCTCGAAAGAGACATGACTGACTGGGCAGTAGGTTGCTATTGCTTTCTGCGGTAGACTGGTTGCCGACCAAGGCTATAGAACCCAATCTGTCCTGTTATTTAATCCATAACTGGAAGGAAGAGACGGATTAATACCTTTCCCAAGGGTATTTGCGCGTAAGTGAATGCAAGGAATTCAACTGGAATTCGAACTCGGCTCTCCGATTTCTCGTTCCGAGTCGATATCCACTGCGCCACAAGCCCAAAAATAATTTTAATATTGCTTTTTTTTCCATTACAAATGCCAATGATTAAAATGGTAAAAAAATCATACCCAAAAATCATACCCAAAAGCCAAAAAAATCATACCCAAAAGCCCAAAAATAATTTTAATATTGCTTTTATTTCCATTATAAATGCAAATGATTAAAATGGTAAAAAAAATCATCTTTTATTTTACAGCTTATCACAATGGTTTCAATGCGATGATTGATTTTGGTGCTTACTGGCCAAGGTTCTTTACGTTAACTTGATAGATTATTTCAATGGTTTCAATGAGAGGCTTAACTTAGGTGCTTACTCCAGGTTCATTTGATGGTTGACTTTAGTGCTTAAATGCTGAGAATCTTACTCTAGGTTAAATTGATAGCTTTTTCCATGGTTTCAATGCACTGGTTAACTTTGTTACTTACTGACTGGGTCTCTTCAGTTAGTTTAGTGTCATACATGATACACGCTTGAGCGATCCATGACTGACTAGGCAGAAGATTTTCCCGCAGAAAGTTGCCATTACTTCTGAGGTAGACTGGTTGCCAACCAAGGCTATAAAACCCAATCTGTCCTGTTATTTAACCCATAACTAGAGGGAAGAGACGGATTAATGACTTTCCTAACAGTATTTGCGCGTAAGAGAATGCAAGGAATGCAACTGGAATTCCAACTCGGCTCTCTGATTTCTCGTTCCGAGCTCTTATCCATTGGACAACAACACCCTCTCTCTTACACTAGGTTAATTTGGTAATTTATCTCAATGTTTCAATCCGATTGTTGACTTTGGCGCTTAATGGCAAAGAGTTATTATCCAGGTTCATTTGATAACTTTTCTTAATGTTTTCAATTGCGTTGGTTGACTTAGTTGGTTAATGGCTAAGGCTTTTACTCTTGGTTAATTTGATAGCTTTTCTCAATGGTTTCAATGCGATATTTGACTTTGGTGCTTATTTGCTGAGAATCTTACTTCAGGTTAACTTGATAACTTATGTAAGTGGTTTCAATGTGGTAGTTGACTTTGATTCTTAATGACTTTGATTCTTAAGACTTTTACTCTAGTTTAATTTGAAAGCTTATCTCAATACTTTGAATACGATAGTTGACTTAGATGCTTAATGGCTAAGGCTTTTACTCTAGGTTAATTTGAAAGCTTGTCTCAATACTTTGAATGCGATAGTTGACCTCGAAACTTACTGGCTAAGGCTATTACTCTAGGATAAATTGATATCTTATCTCAATATTTCAAATACGATGGTTAACTTTGATGCTTACTACTTATGGCAGGTACATTTATTTATTTATTTATTTATTTATGGCAGGTACATTTATTTATTTATTTATTTATTTATGGCAGGTACATTTATTTATTTATTTATTTATTTATGGCAGGTACATTTATTTATTTATTTATTTATTTATGGCAGGTACATTTATTTATTTATTTATTTATTTATGGCAGGTACATTTATTTATTTATTTATTTATTTATGGCAGGTACATTTATTTATTTATTTATTTATTTATGGCAGGTACATTTATTTATTTATTTATTTATTTATGGCAGGTACATTTATTTATTTATTTATTTATTTATGGCAGGTACATTTATTTATTTATTTATTTTTTTATTTATGGCAGGTACATTTATTTATTTATTTATGGCAGGTACATTTATTTATTTATTTATTTATTTATTTATGGCAGGTACATTTATTTATTTATTTATTTATGGCAGGTACATTTATTTATTTATTTATTTATTTATGGCAGGTACATTTATTTATTTATTTATTTATTTATGGCAGGTACATTTATTTATTTATTTATTTATTTTTTTATTTATGGCAGGTACATTTATTTATTTATTTATTTATTTATTTATGGCAGGTACATTTATTTATTTATTTATTTATTTATGGCAGGTACATTTATTTATTTATTTATTTATTTATTTATGGCAGGTACATTTATTTATTTATTTATGGCAGGTACATTTATTTATTTATTTATTTATTTATGGCAGGTACATTTATTTATTTATTTATTTATTTATGGCAGGTACATTTATTTATTTATTTATTTATTTATTTATTTATTTATTTATGGCAGGTACATTTATTTATTTATTTATTTATGGCAGGTACATTTATTTATTTATTTATTTATTTATGGCAGGTACATTTATTTATTTATTTATTTATGGCAGGTACATTTATTTATTTATTTATTTATTTATTTATGGCAGGTACATTTATTTATTTATTTATGGCAGGTACATTTATTTATTTATTTATTTATTTATGGCAGGTACATTTATTTATTTATTTATTTATTTATGGCAGGTACATTTATTTATTTATTTATTTATTTATGGCAGGTACATTTATTTATTTATTTATTTATTTATGGCAGGTACATTTATTTATTTATTTATTTATTTATGGCAGGTACATTTATTTATTTATTTATTTATTTATGGCAGGTACATTTATTTATTTATTTATTTATTTATGGCAGGTACATTTATTTATTTATTTATTTATTTATGGCAGGTACATTTATTTATTTATTTATTTATTTATGGCAGGTACATTTATTTATTTATTTATTTATTTATGGCAGGTACATTTATTTATTTATTTATGGCAGGTACATTTATTTATTTATTTATTTATTTATGGCAGGTACATTTATTTATTTATTTATTTATTTATGGCAGGTACATTTATTTATTTATTTATTTATTTATTTATGGCAGGTACATTTGAGAGTATAACTCAATGGTTTCACTCCGATGGTTGGCTTCGGTGCTTACTGGTTGAAGCTCTTACTCTAGTTTAATTTGATAGTTGAATGGTTTTAATGCTACAGTTGACGTTGGTGTTTACTGCCTATGGATCTTACTCCAGGTTCATTGGATAGCGTATCTCAATGGTTCTAATGCGATGGTTGACTTTGGTGCTTACTACCGAAGGCTCTTACACCAAACTCGTTTGATAGTTTGTCTCAATGGTTTCAATGCGATGGTTGTCTTTGGTGCTTACTACCTAGAGCTCTTACCCTAACTTCTTTTGATAGCTTATCTCCTTAAAATCAATGTGATGGTTGATTTTTGTGCTTAAGGGCTAAGACTCGTACTCTAGATTAATTTGATAGCTTAACTCAATGGTTTTAATGCGATGGTTGAGTTTGGTGTTTACTGCCAAAGGCTTTTACTCCAAACTCATTTGATATCTCCTTCGTTTCAATGCGATGGTGGACTTTGGTGCTTAATGGCTAATGCTTTTGCTCTATGTTAATTTCAAAGCTTATCTCGATGGTTTCAATGCGATGGTTGACTTTGGTCCATACTAGCTGAGTCTCTTACTCTAGGCTAATTTAACCGCTTATCTCAATGGGTACAATGCTATGGACGGCTTCGGTGCTTACTGGCTAAGGCTTTTACTGTAGGTTAATTTGATAACTTATATTAATGGTTTCAATACGATGGTTATTTTTGGTGCTTAATGGCTAAGGTTCTTTCTCTAGGTTAGTTTGATATCTTATCCCATTGTTATCAATCCGATGGCTGTCTTTTGTGCTTACTGGCTATGGCTTTTATTCTAAGTTAATTTGATACCTTATCCCAATGTTATCAATGCGATGGCTGTCTTTGGTGCTTACTGTCTATGGTTTTTATTCTAAGATAATTTGATAGTTTATCTCAATTGTTTCAATCCGATTGTTGACTTTGGCGCTTAATGGCTAAGAGTTATTCTCCAGGTTCATTTGATAACTTTTCTTAATGTTTTCAATTGCGTTGGTTGACTTAGTTGGTGAATGGCTAAGGCTTTTACTCTTGGTTAATTTGATAGCTTCTCTCAATGGTTTCAATGCGATATTTGACTTTGGTGCTTACATGCTGAATCTCTTAATCTGTGTTAATTTGATAGCGTATTTCAAAGTTTTCAATGCAATTGTTGACTTACTAAGGTGCTTACTACCTAAGGCTCTTATTCCAGATAAATTTGATGCCTTATCTTAATGGTGTTAATAAGATGATTGACTTTGGTGATTACTGGCTGATGTTCTCACTCTAGGTTTGTTTGATATCTTATACTCATTGGATTTAATGAAATGGTTGACTTTGGTATTTACTGGCTAAGGCCTTTACTCTAGGTTAATGGGATTGCTTATTTCAATGGTTTTAATGGGATTGTTGACTGGTGCATACTGGCTAAAGTCTTTATCTAGGTTAATGGGATTGCTTATTTTAATGGTTTTAATGGGATTGTTGACTCTGGTGCTTACTGGCTAAGGCCTATACACTAGGTTAATGGGATTGCTTATTTCAATGGTTTTAATGGGATTGTTGACTCTGGTGCATACTGGCTAAATTCTTTATCGAGGTCAATGGGATTGCTTATTTCAATGGTTTTAATGGGATTGTTGAATTTGGTTCTTACTGGCTAAAGTCTTTATCTAGTTTAATGGGATTGCTTATTTCAATGGTTTTAATGGGATTGTTGTCTCTGGTGCTTACTGGCTAAAGTCTTTACTCTAGGTTAATGGGATTGCTTATTTCAATGGTTTTAATGGGATTGTTGACTCTGGTGCATACTGGCTAAAGTCTTTATCTAGGTTAATGGGATTGCTTATTTCAATGGTTTTAATCCGATGTTGAGTTTGGTTCTTACTGGCTAAAGTCTTTATCTAGTTTAATGGGATTGCTTATTTCAATGGTTTTAATGGGATTGTTGACTCTGGTGCATACTGGCTAAAGTCTTTATCTAGGTTAATGGGATTGCTTATTTCAATGGTTTTAATCCGATGTTGACTTTGGTTCTTACTGGCTAAAGTCTTTATCTAGTTTAATGGGATTGCTTATTTCAATGGTTTTAATGGGATTGTTGACTCTGGTGCATACTGGCTAAAGTCTTTATCTAGGTTAATGGGATTGCTTATTTCAATGGTTTTAATCCGATGTTGAGTTTGGTTCTTACTGGCTAAAGTCTTTATCTAGTTTAATGGGATTGCTTATTTCAATGGTTTTAATGGGATTGTTGACTCTGGTGCTTACTGGCTAAAGTCTTTACTCTAGGTTAATGGGATTGCTTATTTCAATGGTTTTAATGGGATTGTTGACTCTGGTGCATACTGGCTAAAGTCTTTATCTAGTTTAATGGGATTGCTTATTTCAATGGTTTTAATGGGATTGTTGACTCTGGTGCTTACTGGCTAAAGTCTTTACTCTAGGTTAATGGGATTGCTTATTTCAATGGTTTTAATGGGATTGTTGACTCTGGTGCATACTGGCTAAAGTCTTTATCTAGGTTAATGGGATTGCTTATTTCAATGGTTTTAATCCGATGTTGACTTTGGTTCTTACTGGCTAAAGTCTTTATCTAGTTTAATGGGATTGCTTATTTCAATTGTTTTAATGGGATTGTTGACTCGGGTGCATACTGGCTAAAGTCTTTATCTAGGTTAATGGGATTGCTTATTTCAATGGTTTTAATGGGATTGTTGACTCGGGTGCATACTGGCTAAAGTCTTTATCTAGGTTAATGGTATTGCTTATTTCAATGGTTTTAATGGGATTGTTGACTCGGGTGCATACTGGCTAAAGTCTTTATCTAGGTTAATGGGATTGCTTATTTCAATGGTTTTAATGGGATTGTTGACTCGGGTGCATACTGGCTAAAGTCTTTGTCTAGGTTAATGGGATTGCTTATTTCAATGGTTTTAATGGGATTGTTGACTCGGGTGCATACTGGCTAAAGTCTTTATCTAGGTTAATGGGATTGCTTATTTCAATGGTTTTAATCCAATGTTGACTTTGGTTCTTACAAGCTGAGTTTCTTCCTATAGTTTCCATTCTACTTGGAAGTAATCGTAGATCTTTTCACTTCGTAATTTGAAGGCGGTGTCTTTTGTTTAGGAAGAGGTTTTTACTTAATCGAAATCACATTTAGTTAGGAATTTAGAAATGCAATGAACAAAAGTTTGATAGCTTTTCACATCTTTAGATACCTTTTAGAAAATGTCCTTTTCTAGACAATATTCAATAGATGTTTTAATTAAAAAAATAAGAAAATGTATAATATCAATCGCGCCCCCGTATATGTTCACTACCCCTACTCCACACTGAAAAAAAACAGTGCTCCCTTCAAGCTAATAGAGCTCAGAAGAGTGTGATAGCGCTCATGTTGAGATCTGCTGTTCTAGACAAAAGAGATATTCACTCGTTTTTTTTTTTTTTTTTTTTTTTTTTTTGTGTGTGTGTGTGTGTGTGTGTGTGTGTGTGTGTGTGTGTGTGTGTTTTGTTATTTTGTTTTTTGCTAAATATACAAGCTAGGATAGAGCTTCAAGTTTTAATTTAAATTTGGGCACTTGTGTCCGACTTTATTCGACATCGTTCGACGCCAGAGCCTTCCAAATGAACTTGTGTTGACATTTTAATATAATTAGTTACCCGGTTTTTAAATAAGTCAATTTAATATGAAATAGTTGATTTTTTGCACACATTTTAAATTATATCTCTTGCTTGCCTAACAAAACTTTATTTTTTTAAGTGCATTTGCGGTTGGGGTTATATGGATACTGTTAGTGGTGAAACGCATATTTTGGCTCGGATAGACAGCTGAGTTCAAATTCCAGTTGGGTTCTTTATATTTACTTTCCCTCAAATGCTCTTGGGAAAGGTATCAATATATTTTCCACTCCAGGTTTGAGTTGATTAGTAACAGACTGGGTCGGCAACCAGTCTAGCGCAAAAAGAAATAGCTAAAGACTGTGTTAAAAATATTTTTCCTAGTCAGTCCTGAATCGAAAAAGACATGCTCTTTCAATAATATCGGTAACTAATGTCGGTTTGGAACAATTGATATTGACTAAGAATGAGAAACCAGTGAGTCGATTTCGAATGTCAGTCTGGTTCGTTGCATTCCCTTTCTCACAAATGCCCTTGGGAAAGATATTCAGTTCTTCACCACCCCAGATATGGGTTAAATTGCAGGACAGGCTGGGTTTTATAGACTTGATTGACGAACCAGTCTACCGTAGAAAGAATTGACAACTTACTGCAGAAAAATCTTCTACCTAGTCAGTCATGTATCGAAAGAAACATGATCGCCGAAACGTGTATCATGTATGACTGAATGAATGATTTTGTGTATGAATCGGCAAGCCATATATTCACAATCTGGCCTCGTCTGATATAGTTTCTCAGCAATTGTTTTTCTCATAATGCGACATTTCTTATTAATTCAAACGTTATATTTACTAAAGTTTGAGTTTGAGTTTTGTTTAACAGTATATCAACCTCTGTGGATTATCTAATGCCAAAAAGGTGGAATTGTAAGTTCTTTTTTTTTTTTAATGTTCGGTGATAGTGAAAAGGTTGATTTAGTCAGATATTAATTAAATTTTCTTATTTTCTTTTTTATTTTAGAAAACTAAAAATATCTTCTAGTTTTTTATTAAAAAATGTTTTGCTGAGAATTTTTTTCTTTCAAAAATGTGTTATGGGAATATTTTTTTCTTAAAAATTGTTGGTAATATTTTTCCGTCAAAAATATATTTTTCTATAAAAGTCTATTTTTGTGTTTATATTTTTATAAAAGTGTATTTTTATACATTCATAATGTTTTGCCCTATTTTTTGGCAAGGCGGGAGAATAGAATCGTTTCACTGGAAAAAAAATAAATTAAATTAAATTAAATTAAATATAAAGAAATTAGAAATAAAATTAAAAAAATAAAAACCTCTGGAGCTAGAAGAGATTATCTGAGACTGCTATCGATTATAAAGCAACGACGAAATGAAAATTCTTACGGTTTGTTACATATACATATTTATACCTGTCTTTCCTAAGGTGTTTGCACACGCGAATACATATATGAGTCCTAAGTCAAGAAAACACGAGAACGCTCAAAAATTAAAACGGCATAGAAAAAAAACCGGAAACCAAATATCAACAAATAATGCCATGTGGAAGTAAAGAGGAAAAAGAATGAAAAAAAAAAAAGGGAAAATGGCTGGGGAATGAGGGTAAATGAAAAAAAAAGACGGAAAGGAAACATAATAACGACACTCTAAACGTATGTACATACGTCCATACGGGCAAACGCACACACGCGTTTGAACCAATGATAAATGCATATAACAAGAAATATTTAGAAATATAAGCGGTCAATTGCTGATATCCCCTAACGAGTGGACGACTGGTCTGTCTACAAAACTCTCTAGTGGAGATGCTGAAGTTAACATCAATCAGCTTAGTGACAAACCTTTTACTTTAATTCTTTATCTCTCTCTCTCTCTCTCTCTCTCTCTATATATATATATATATATATATATATATAAGTGCTTATATACAACACGCTAAAAAAAATTTCTCTGATTCCGACTGACACCAAATCGGCCAGAAGCAAGTGGATGTGACTAACCATACTGATGAGCAGTGATATAGAGAAACAAACTTGTATGTGAATGGCAAATATATTATGCTCGCATTACGGTTGAGCTCTCTAGAGAAGAAAATTTTAAAAATAATTTCCACTTCTGCGATATATGCATTACTCTTCAGGAATCAATTGAGTTCTTTCGGTGACTGGAGTGTGTATACACTGTTTATATACAGCACGTTAAAATTTCCCTTCTCTGATTCTATGGCTTAGTGGGTAGTGACTCCGACCGACTCAGTCTAGTTTCGATCCCGGCCAGAAGCAAGTGGATGTGTCTACCTACACTAATGAGCTGTGATACAGCGAAACAGGCTTGTATGTGGATGACTTATATATATATATATATATATATATATATATATATATATGTGTGTGTGTGTGTGTGTGTGTGTGTGTGTGTGTGTGTGTGTGTGTGTGTGTGTGTGTAACTTAACCTCTCGGTTAGAGAGTGCGTTGATGCTCTAGGGAGCAGTCAACTCGCGCAGTTGACAGCTTTAAGCACTATCAGCTCTCTGCCTCTGGGCGGAGAGTATTTTCCCAGTTGTAGCTCCGCCGAAGGGTAGATATAGTTAGATATGTCTATTTCGTGTGTCAGAGAAAAATCTGTGTTTAAATGGCGCCCCTAATCCCTCCACATATATCTACCTGAAAAATGCATACATACTTTTCAAATACCACAAACTCAACTTTGATAACAAACTACAAACTAGATGAATTAACCCCTCAAAAACTTAGATAAGACTTATATCTAAAAGTATAATTAAAAATATAACTGACTCTATACAAAAATCATCATTTAACAATCTGTGAAAAGATTCTTCTGACACTATTAAATGGTTCAATAGCATTAAAAGCAAATGTAAGTCGACCTTCATTCAGTTCGATATTATAGACTTCTACCCCTCTATATAAAAAATCTATTGTTAGTTTGAATTTCGCTATGAACTATGTAACACTTACTGATGAGGAATCCAAAGTTAGAGTGGCCTCTAGAATATCATTATTAACCAATAATAACTTTACGTGGATAAAAACCCACGGTGATAACGTCGATGTCCTTATGGGTGCATTTGATTGTGCTTAAATTGCAGACTTAGTGGGAATTTACATTTTAAACACCCTTAGAAGGATAGTTCACTCCAAACGTATCGGTCTATATAAAGTTGACGGACTCATTCTTATCCCTAATAGTAATAATCCACTATCCTCTCAGATACAAAAAAAAGTCATCAGGGTTTTCAAATTACTTGGAATTAAAATAGAAATTTCATCTAATCTAGAAATAGCCAACTTCTTAGATATTTCTTCAAATCTGTCGAATAAATCCTTTAAACCCAATAAAAAACAATGAAGCTCTAATCTACAGTACTGTTTGCTCTAACCATCCTCACTAAATAATCAAACAAATTCTTATGATTGTAAATACCTGGATTAACAAATTATTTTCTCATAGAAAAATCTTTAAGGAAAATATAACCTTTTACAATAACGCCCTCAAAAAAGTGGTTTTAGACAGGAATTATTCTACATAGAATCCCCCAAAGATACCATACTAAATAAACCTAGAAATATAAAAAGAAAAGTAATATGATTTAACCCCACTTTCTGGGAACTATATAGTATTAATATTAATGGTCACTGCTTTCTGAAATTGATCGACAAACTTGTTAACCAGAACAAATCCACAAATAAGATTTTTAATATAAAAACATTAAACATGAGCTATTCTTGCACTAGCAACATCAATAGCATCATTAACTCACATAATCATAGCATACTAGATAAACTTTGTAACAATCACCGAGTAGACCCTTCTGTAAGTGTAGAGTTAAAGACAACTGCTCAGTTGAAGGTATATGCAAATCCGAAAACGTTATATACTAGTCCCTAGTGAATACAAAAATGAATAAGTATACTTTAGGATTTAGAATCATAAGCACTTTATTTCTAAACCCCACCTGAAATATCAAACCGCTTTTCTAAATATTTTTTAAATTAAAAGACAGAAATCTCTCCCTACAGAATGATTGAAAGATAATAGGTAAACCTCAAACCCGGAATACTTTCAGTAATAGATGTAATTTATGCTTAAATGAAAAAAAGAAAAGAAAATGATAATCAAATTCAGAAAAAAACTAACCAAATATTTAACCAGAGAATGCCACTACAAAAATAAATTTAAATTACCTGTTAAAAAAGAAATTTAAGTTTTCCCCTACTCTATCATACTTGCGGTATCATTCTAATTTTGAGTTGATCATTGGTTACTTTTGCGTATTGGGGAAATTGAGATTGAGATTTGTTATGTATTTTATATATACACTTGTATACGTGTACAACTAGTTTCTCTCATGCATGTAATTGAATGTCGGTTTTATGCTGGTTTGTATACTTATGTATATATGTATTGGTACTGGAATTCAAATGGACCCACTCTATCACATGTGTAGATTCTTTTTCTTTTTTGTGTAAATTATCTTTTGATAATTTTTTTTTAATTAAGAAAATTGCGGTTGGATCCTACTATGTTTTTGACATATATGCCTGTATATGTGTATAACTACTTTGGTTTATGCAAATAATTGAATGTGGGTCCTTTTTCTGTGCATATGTGAAGTTTGTATATATATATATATATATATATATATATATGTGTGTGTGTGTGTGTGTGTGTGTGTGACACAAATTTTGTGTATACGCGTGTATATCTGGTCTTCATGTGGGTCTGTGAATACAAGTGTATATATCCATAAGCTATATATATATATATATATATGTGTGTGTGTGTGTGTGTGTGTGTGTGTGTGTGTGTGTGTGTGTGTGTGTAAAAATATACTCAGTTATAATCTGAGATTAAGGAGAGAATGGTTAAATAAAATAAAGACGAGAGGAAGACTGTATTTTAAATCGCCTACGCGTTTCGTCCTGTGATGGACTTTATCAAGGCTAAAAGATGGAATGAGCTTTATTCTAAATTACGTATCTATAAACAGTGTTGGTAACCACAAAGACGCTCACAAATCATTTCAAAAGATCAACAGAATATTTTTGTTTTCAGAATTTCTTCATGTGTAGTGTAAAGTCACGAGATATTAAAATGAAGGGAATTTGACCGTTGACTTTGAAAACTGTTTATTTTGTGTGTAAGTCTGTTTTAGAATTTCTTCATGTGTAGCGCAAAGTCAAGAGATGTTAAAATGAAGGGAATTCAACCGTTTTCTTTGAAATTTTTATTATGAATGTTAGTCTGTTTTAGTATAATTTCCATAAGTAATGGTGAGATTGAGAAAAATTCGGGGCGCAAATTGATGTTTTGGTAGTACTGGATAGCGGCGCTCTCGAGAACTTTTCTTCTGAATAAATTGTTTATTAGTGGGTCATTTTTTAAATCGAAATTGTGGTTGAATTTATTTCTGTGAATCACTAATGCATTTGAAAGATTATTATTACTGATGTCTCTTTTGTGTTCATATATACGTTTGTTTTTTAGATTTCTACTTGTTTCTCCGATGTAGATGGAGGAACAATCCCGGCAATTTATTCGGTATACACCTGCTTGTTCGTCATTTTGATTTCGCTTATTTTTAGATCTGATAATGTCCATAATAGTTTTCGAAGTATATATATATTCAGCAATGAATTGAGTTCTCCCTGTGGCTAGCGTTTGTATACACCGCACATATATAACATGCTACAACTTCCCCTCTCTCATTCCATACGCCTATAGCTTAGGGAGTAGGGACTCCGACTGACACCAAATCGATCTCGGCTGAAAGCAAGTGGATGTCTAGCCACACTGGCAAACTGTTATTTAGCGAAACAGGCTTGTATGTGGATGACTAATATATATATATATATATATATATATATATATATATATATATATATATAGTAGAATCATTGGTACTTGGTAAGGTAAATTCCACAGGAGATTAAATCCAGTAAGAACTCAATTTACGCATTACTCTTCAGTCATGAATTGAGTTCTCCCGGTGGCTGCCGTGTGTATACACCGCATATATATAACACGCTAAAATTAAATTTTTTTGCCTATAGCTTAAGGAGTAGGCACTCCGACTGACACCAAATTGGTCCATTTTCGGTCCCGGCTGGACCAAGTAGATATCTAGCCACACTGATGACTTGAATGTGGATGTCTACTATATATATATATATATATATGTGTGTGTGTGTGGGGGGGGGGTACCTAGCTGATGGCCACTCATTCTATCCAATCAACACTTTCTTCCATAACCTTTGCGACCCTTACAAGATAAAACTAAAGATCTCTGTTCTTGGTCATATAGCTTAAATTCCCCTTTCTTTAAAAAACAAAATCGTGTTCTGAAGAGTTGAGGATATTAGCTCGTCGAAATATATTATAATTTATAACCACTTTAGATGATGTGTTGCTTTTTTCTTTATATATATATATATATATATATATATATATATATATATATATATTGGAAGACAGTTTCATGCTTGAATGCAATACTTATGTCATATGTTAGATTTAATATATACTAGTCAGTAGTGCATTGTGGGTAGACCTATTGTGCTAACGGTTGATTTTTGTGTGTGGTAACGCTTATGTTTCTAATTATTCTAGAGGCTATTGAGTGGAAATAATTGTGGATCTGGATGAAGTTTTAGAGCTATTCATAGTGTTGTTTTGTTTACGTTTTAATTATTATTGAATGCTTAATTGTTGGTTGTTTTTATTACGTTTACTTGTGTTTATTTGCGCGTTCGTGGTTTGTTAATTTGTTTATAATTTACTTAATCGATTTAATTATTTATTGGTTTGTTTATTTTATTTATATTTTTGTTTATTCTTGTTTTTACGTTTCGATGTTTAAGTAATGTAGTATAAATTTGTTTCCATGTTTACATATTGGAATAAGTTCCGATCGCCTATATGTGCTTGTCTGAAAAAGTAAGTATAGCTATTTCTCCTCCAGACAGAGTTTACTAATATAAATACACTACCGGCCATAATTAGTAGGCGACCCCAGTTTTTTAAAAGAAATGATGTATTTCATACTATTTTTAGTATCTATTGCCAAATGAAAATAAAATGGTTATTTTGTTAATATTACTTTGCAGAATTTTACAAGGCAAGGAAGCAAAGATAAACTTGTCCGAATCACTCTAAATTTTCTTCATTCTTTCATTGATGAAATTGCAATATAGATAATTATTAAATATTTATAAATTCATTTGATGTCTATGTTATTGTGCAGTATTACCAAAAGAACCATTCTATTTTCATTTACAATTATTCACTTGGCAATAAATACAAAAACATAGTATAAAATACATCATGTTTTTAAAACACTGGAGTAGCTCAAAAATTATGGCCGTATATACACGCAGAAATCAATTAATCGTAATATGATTTTAAAATTAACAATCCTTGTATTGTATTACCGACAGTTTATTCAAATCGTACTGAGCACAATTAAATTTTATTAATAGACCATTGATATTAAACCAAGGCTGTCTGATTTCGCGTAGTATTGTGGAGGAGGCTACGAATGACTATAAACAATCTCGCGATAACCACTGGGCTACCGGATCTCACCCACCGCGGTCCGTTTGGTTGAAGTCCTCGCGCAGCAAAAGGGCAGCTAAGATAAGTATGAATGTGTATGTACTGTTAGATTACCACCCCTTGACGATATTCACAGGTGGCACGATATTGGATGACTGCCACACTGAAGGTAACCATAAGTGTCCAGAGATTTGAAAGCTTCTTTCTAACACTCTTTAGACTTTTGAAGCGACAAGACACGTTTATTATCGACCCGATAGACCCAATTTATGTAAATATTTCATAGACACACTTAATGAAGAGTGATGAGTGATTTGAACTCTGACAGTTTCTACTTCTTTTCTTATTTTACCCTTCCATAACATGTCCGATTAATACACATTTTTGTTTTGTGGTTAATTTTACCCCGGACTCACATGTGTCCGTGAAATATTGTTTGTAGGACAAATGTAACAGAAGGCATACAATGAAATGCTCTCAGTCCTGCAACTATATATAATTACTTAAACTTTAATTTTAGGAGATGCTCATATTTGAGTACATCTATCTATCTATCTATCTATCTATCTATCTATCTATCTATCTATCTATCTATCTATCTATCTATCTGAGTCTTTTTCTATTTTGCTTTCTATCCATTTACATTGACATATATTCATGTACTATTCATGTATTTCAGTCTGTTCACATCTATCCATCTATAACATTTGGTTTATATATGTGTGTATGTGTGTGTGTGTGTGTGTGTGTGTGTGTGAGTAGTGGATATATAAAATATTTGTACATGTTTTATAATTTATAATAAATATTCACAGCTCATATATTATATATCGAGCACTGTTTTAAACTAAATTTTGGAACGTTGTTAAAAAATTTTTTTTTATTTTTTTCTTCGTTCCTTATTCACTCGGATATATATATATATGAATCTATCTAACTAGCTAGCTAGCTGTCTATCTATGTGATTCTTTCATGGGTTATATATTTCGTTTTTCATAGACTATTTCTCTATCTATATGTCTGGGAACTCGACGTGGTGTAATGGTTAGCAAGCTTATCTCGCTTGAACCTATTACAGCTGAGTAGTGAGTTTGATCCTCACTGGGTACCCTATACTTTCGTATTTGTGCAACATGTAAGCGGCGCTTAGAAAATAAACTATCTGTCTGTTTATCTACCAATTTTTTTCCTAAATTTGTCCAACGCTAATATCTCTCCGTCCCTCACCATATATACGTTCGCCTAAAACCAATGGTTCCCAACCTCGGGGCAAATTACCCCATTCTGGTAATGAGCCCATATTTTGAGGGTAATGGATGTTTGGTTTGGGAAAAGGCAATCAGCTTATAATTTCACATTGTGCCCTTGGAATGAAGACCAAGAAACGTAGCAAACTCAACATAGCAAACGACACCCGAATAGCCCTTTCAGTCACAAAGCCAAGAATAAATAAACTGGCACAGGCAATACAAGCTCAACACTCACATTAAGAATCACGGCTAGGCTACGGCTACTATACCTCTGATTTTTATAGATTGGTAATATTGTATTGAATAATTTCCATTAACTTTGTCTGCTTTTGATGTATGAAAATATAATTACTTTTCTATATTACGGGTATTTGTTCATTGGGGTAATGGATAATAGTGAAATTGTATTTTGGGGTAATCGCAGCAAAAAAGGTTGGGAACCTATGGTCTAAAAGAATAATGTTCAGATCTATGCGGATATGAAACTCCGATCAAATTTACGTATATATTAATTTGTAGAAATGTTTAATGAGATAATTTTAACTTGTCATTGATGAAATAACAAAATCCAGCATTTTCTTTACTGTTTAAGACTATAGTGGTAATGCTTATCTATTCTTTTCTGTTAGTAGTGGAGAGTCCGTTCTAGTGAAGGGTAGTTGTATACTGTTGCAGGTTAACGGAATTTGGCCTTGTTGTAGATAGCCCACTATAAGTCATAAAATGATTACAAATCAAGAAAGGCAATTGAGTAGAAAAATAACATTTTATATATACACATATCAATTAATGTTTTTACAATTGAAGTAATACATTAAGTATAGGTCCACGGACGTTAAAATGTTCATGGCAATAAAATGCTGAAAGAGAATTAATGCTTAGGAATTTGGGAGCGTGTAAGTAAGGAATGTCTTTGATGTATTCGCTCCTTAGGTCAGTAAGTAGTTTTTGAGGCAGGGAAGAAAGATAAAAGAGATAATGGAGGCGAATATAGTAAGCCACTTGACTTGGATCAAGGGGGCTACTAATTACTCTCTTCTCCTCGAGTCGGTCTGCCTGTCGAAGCTTTCTGTATCCGCTTTTTATATCTTCTTTTTGGATCACAGCAGCTCATTTGGGATTTCACACTTGTATTTGGTTCTGGGCTTCCCATTGGCTGATAAATAAAATTCGCGTAGGCTCGCGAACTGGAAATTTAATATTTAATTAATTTTTAGTTTTCAACCGGAACATCTGCACGGAGCCGGCGGCGCAGCGACGACTTTTGGTCATTTGCTTTCTGGTCGTGAAAGCGCAAACATCCGGTCCATTGCTTTTGCTCGGTATCACCACAAGACAAACAAACAAACAAAAAACTCGTAGAAATCATCTCTTCTCCTGCTTTTCGCATCAATTTCTTTATTCAAGCTAATTCTTTTTCTATTTAACGCAGTTGAAGAAATCGTAATGGTAATGTGCGTTGTGGTGCATTGGATATCGGCTTGGAACGAGAAATCAGGGAGCAGAGTTCGAATTCCAGTTGTATCCATTGTATTCACTTACGCGCAAATACCCTTGGGAAAGATATTAATCCGTCTTTTCTTTCCAGTTATGGGTTAAATAACAGGACAGATTGGGTTCTATAGCCTTGGGCGGCAACCAGTCTACCACAGAAAGCAATGGTAAACTACTGCGGTATACTCTTCTGCCCAGTCAGTCATGTCTCTTTCGAGACATGATCGCCCAAGCGTGTATCACGTATGGCACTTAACTGACTGAATGATGCTGACGGCAGGCTGACGTGAACAAATAGGAAGGGAAGGAAAATCGAAATATAATTTTTCAAGATGGGAAACGGTGGATTGCAATTAGCCTTAATTAAAACTAGCTCCTGTGTTAACAACGATGCAATAAGTCGATACTCACAGTACGAGATTCATGTTTTACAACAATTATGTAGCAGCCATTAAAAGAAATCAGATAAAAAAAAATGCTAATTACTATGTGAAAGTAAGAAACTGCGAGAATGATATGAGATATCGATGTATAATTTTATATAAAAAGAACAATATTATCGGAAATATATGAGAAAATGGAAAACGGTTTCCTGAGACGCGTTTTGCGCCCACTAGAACTTCATCGGACTAAATTTGTTCCGGTGGTGCGACGACATTTGCGCCCGAATGAAATATGTTGTGATTTTTTGTTTTGTTTTTGTTTGTTTTAATTTAAATTCGAAAATGACGAAATGTGCTGCAAGAAAACATTTAATAGTTTGTCATATATATATATATATATATATATATATATATATATATTCAATTTGTAAACGAGTTATTAGGCGACCTATGTTTCTACCATAAGTGGTGTCTTCAGGCGATTTTCAGTAACTGATTTTACCGTTGACCGTAAAAAAACCAAAAAAAAAAAACCCGTAAAATCAGTTATTGAAAATTGAAAATCGCCTGAAGACACCACATATGGTAGAAACTTAGGTCGCGTAATAACTCGTTTACAGCTGTAAAATATTCAAAAGTTCTACAATATAATTGTATTGAACACTTTTTAATACAAATTTGCACTGGTCTAATTTTATTATGACCAAAAAGTAAGTAATTAATCAATCAATCAATATACGCATATATATATATATATATATATATATATATATATATATATATATATATTCCATTTTTAAACGAGTTGTTTCGCTACCAAGGTTCCTACCATGAGTGGTGTCTTTAGGTGATTTTTAATGACTGATTTTACCTTTTACCGTTTTTCTTTTTAAGAACGCTTTTGTAACGGCGTTTTATTTGAACGTTCACGTGGCTGGGAATTGATGAACGCGCATTGTTTAAATTCAAACGAATTTTTAATTTTTTTCCTGCCACTGTCTACATATTTGTCCACCATTGTAAGGCTTGTAGACTGTGCCAAGAAGAAAAATTAGAAATTATGACATACTCAAATAAAGACGAACTGTTAAATGAAAGAACAGAAATTATGACTAAATGCATCCACACTAAGAAATACCTCTTAGGTTCATACAACCATGGATGAAAATGTCATAATTCGTTTGAATTTAAAAAATACGCGTTCATAAATTCTCTGCCACGTGAACGTTCAAATAAAACACCGTTACAAGTCAGTCAGTCAGTGAAGTGCCATACATGGTAAACGCTTGGGCGATCATGTCTCGAAAGAGACATGACTGACTGGGCAGAAGATTATCCCGCAGTAGGTTGCCATTGCTTTCTGCGATAGATTGGTTGCCAGCCAAGGCTATAAAACCCAATCTGTCCTGTTATTTAACCCATAACTGGAAGGAAGAGATGGATTAATACCTTTTCCAAGGGTATTTGCGCGTAAGTGAATGCAATGGAGTCAACTGGAATTTGAATACGTTTAAAGAGCGTTCTTAAAAAGAAAAACGGTAAAAGGTAAAATCAGTTATTAAAAATCGCCCGAAGACACCACTCATGGTAGAAACCTGGGTAGCGAAAAAACTCGTTTAAAAATGGAAAATATTCAAAAGTTCTACACTATAATTGTATCGAATACTTTTTAATACAAATGTGTACTAGTCTAACTCTATTAGGACCAAAAACTAAGTATTAAACAATATATTTCAGACAGAAATGTATTTCGTTTTATCTTTCACACGAATACTAACGTTACCAACACTCACTTTCACACATTAAGCCAACCATGATCTTTTCATATACATAATCTTAAAAAATCGTCCATCGTTTAAATACATTTGACACGTACATTATTTTGCATATATATATTTAAACGCACATTTGTACACATTTACATTTAAATAAACATATATTGCTTTTATTGCACGTGGTACACATACATACAAACAAGTATAAGTTTTCTACATTTAAAAAGAATTATCTATTGTTTTATTATATGTGACACGTTTCTGACAAATGAAATCAAGGATCAACATTCATATATACTATCTCTTTTGTTTTTTAGAAACAATTTAAAAGAATAAATATAAAATTCGTGTCATATTAACAAATCTCTGAAGAAACCTAATAAAGTGAAACATGTTAGATTAAAGACATTGTTTTACCTGTTATTTACTTATTCTATCATCTTATCGGATTTTAATGCATATATTCGACATATATATATATATTGTAAAATTATACTCAGTTATAATCTGAGATTAAAGACAGAATGGTTAAATAAAATAAAGACAAGAGGAAAACTGTATTTTAAATCGCCTGCGCATTTCGTCCTGTGATGAACTTTCTTAAGGCAAAAAGACAAAATGAGGTTTATTCTATATTCAGTCAGTTAAGTGCCACACATGATACACGCTTGGGCGATCATGTCTCGAAAGAGACATGACTGACTGGGCAGAAGATTATCCCGCAGTAGGTTGCCATTGCTTTCTGCGGTAGATTGGTTGCCGACTAAGGCTATAGAACCCAATCTGTCCTGTTATTTAACCCATAACTGGAAGGAAGAGACGGATTCTATATTACGTATAGAAGGAAGAGACGGATTCTATATTACCTATATATACGTAATATATTCTATATTACGTATCTATAAACAAACAGTGTTGGCAACCACAAAGACGCTCACAAATCATTTCAAAAGATCAACAGAATATTTTTGTTTTCAGAATTTCTTCATGTGTTGTGCAAAGTCACGAGATATTAAAATGAAGGGAATTTGACTGTTTTCTTTGAAAACTGTTTATTTCGTGTGTTAGTCTGTTTTAGAATTTCTTCATGTGTAGCGTAAAGTCACGAGATGTTAAAATGAAGGGAATTCAACCGTTTTCTTTGAAATTTTTATTATGAATGTTAGTCTGTTTTAGTATAATTTCCATAAGTAATTTTTTTTTTAATCATATCACCCCGAGTAAGGCGGTAACGCCACTGATGTGCAGGGGGCTACGTAAGAGTGAAAAGATTGGAAAAAAGAAAGCCGGAAACCACATCCTGAACAGGGAACAAGGGATGAGCCTCTACACCTGTACAATAGACGTGGGTGGAGTGTGAACCGGGCGATAGTTTAGTAAAGGTGAGATTGAGAAAAATCCGGGGCGCAAATTGATGTTTTTGTAGTATTGGATAGCGGCGCTCTCGAAAACTTTTCTTCTGAATAAATTGTTTACTCTTTAAGTAAACATTATATAGTCAATATATATATATATATATATATATATATATATATATATATATATATATATATATATTGCCATTTGGTATTTTCTCACTTTCTCTCTCTCTCTCTCGCCCTCTTTTTTTCTCTCTCTCTTTCAGTTTTAATTAATTTTCCACGTTTCCAACATATGCACCCACAGCTTTTGCTCTTTATATATAAAATCATAAATAAGTACAAAAATAAAAAAATGATTGGCCGCCTTTTGTCATGACTGGTCGTGGATATAATTGCATTTGACACCTGGGAAGATAATTATTGTTATTACAAAATGATTACGTATTTATTCATTTTATTTATTCTATATTCCCTTGCAGTTTGCAAATGACAAGATGGCGTCAATAAGACAGGGAGTAGGATAGGCCAAAAATGACGCCTGCAACCATAAAAGAAGAAAAAAAAGAGAAATCTTATTGCTGACTTCATTGTTCGAGTTGTTATTAATTCCAACGTGTTACTCTTCCCACAATCTCCAATAAAGTTATGACATCGATGAAACAGTAACGCACAATGCCGAGCAATTATACTGAGATCGTAAATATTAGTCTGTTGTATTCTCCCTCGAGAATCTTCCAAACGCTTTGTATCAAGTCTAATTAACACGTTAAGTAAACACTTTTTCTTTTTTGATGGTATTTTTTTTATCCAATCCATTCTTCCTCGATCATTTTTATTCAATTTCTTATTTATTTTTTATCAACCATAAACAGCGTTCTTATTTCCTCTGCCCTTTTCCGGTCGAAATTGTTCATAGATTTTCATTTTTCGCTTTTGGTTTTCTTTATGTGATATCTTTTTTTTTTTTTTTGTCTTTTAATTTCTTACAAGAATATTCTTATATCTTTGGTTTCTTCTGCTTTTTATGTTTTGGGTTTTCTTACCAAAATTTGTTATTCAGTCCCTTTTTTTTCTTCTTTCCTAGAGTATCCTCCTTCCCTCCTTCCCTCCTTCCCTTCTTCCCTTCTTCCTTCCTTTCTTTCTTTCTTTCTTTCTTTCTTTCTTTCTGCGAGTATTTCCTTTTTTCCTTTCATTCATTCTTTCTGTGAGTATATATTTCTTTCTTTAATTGACCTTCTTTTCGTTTCTTTGTTTGCTTCTTTCTTTACGAGACTATATCTTTCTTTCTTATGTCTTCTTTTCTTCCCTTCTTTCTTTCTTTGACTCTTTCTTTCTTTCTTTCTTTCTTTCTTTCTTTCTTTGACTCTTTCTTTCTTTCTTTCTTTCTTTCGTTCTTTCTGTGTGTATTTATTTTCTTCTTTCTTTCTTTTTCTTTCTTTCTTTCCATGAGTATTTATTTCCTTCTTTCTTTCTTTTTTTCTTTCTTTCTGCGAATATTTATAACTTTCTGTAATATACATTCAGTCCATCTTTTTATTTGTTTCTTTTTTCTGAGACAATGTCTTTCTTTAATTGACACACCTTCCTTCTCTTTGTTGGCTTTTTTCTTTCCAAGACTTTCTCTTTCTTTATTAGATCTTACTTCTTTCCTTCTGTTCTTTCTTTCTTTCTGTGGATATTTCTTTCTTTCTTTCTTTCTTTCTGTCTGTGGTTATTTCTTTCTTTCTTTCTTTCTTTCTTTCTTTCTTTCTTTCTACGTGTGTTTATTCATTTATTAAATATTCCTTCCCTTTCTCTCCGTCATTTTTTTTCTTTATCCCAGTATCTATTTCTTCCTCTTTTTGACATTCCCTCCTGCCTACCATCTTTTACTTTATTGTGTGTTTGTTTGTTTCTTCTTCCCATTTTCGTTCTTTATTCGATCTTTCTTTCTTTTCTTTTCTTCTCTTTCTTTCTTTTTTTTCTTTTTTCCATTCATTTTTTCATTTCTCCGAGTATCTAATGCTTTTTTTACCCTAGCTTTGTTGTTTGCTTGTTTTTTGTTTCTTTCCTAGGGTATGTCATTCTTTCTTTATTGCTTATTACTTTCTTCTTTCGTTTCTTTCTTTCTTTAGTACTGAGCGTATTTCTTTCTTTCTTTATTTCTTATTTATTTATCTGGCCCTTCCTTTTCATCCGTGAGTATTTATCTTTCTTTATTTTATCTTCCTCCAAATCAATCTTTCTCGTCTTCTTTTCTCTCGTCCCTCCTTTTTTTTTTTTTTTTTCTGTGCTTCTTTCTCTCTTTCCGGCATTGCCAATCCAATCCCGGAAACTATTGAAGGCAAGTTTGTCTAAGATGCTATACTTTAATTGTTGATTACAAATATAAGTTTTTTGGGGGGGTTAATCCTGTATTCTGGATTCGTGTCTTTCTTTATTTCTTTACTGCTCACAGTACCAAGTCATTTCTTTATATAATGTTCCTTCCTTCCTTCCTTCCTTCCTTCCTTCCTTCCTTCCTTCCTTCCTTCCTTCCTTCCTTCCTTCGTTTCATTTCTTTTTCATTTCATTTCACATCCTAATGTTTCAAAGCGTAACAAGAAACGTCAAGAAAGAATACACTTTAACTTAGAATGCCGGTTGTAAATCAGGTATAGTGAGAGGTTGGTATAGACAAACTCGTAATACATAGATAGATAGATAGATAGATAGATAGATAGATAGATAGATAGATAGAAATAGGAGGACTGAAATAGATAGATAGATAGATAGATAGATAGATAGATAGATAGATAGAAATGGAAACTGAAATAGATAGATAGATAGATAGATAGATAGATAGATAGATAGATAGATAGATAGAAAGGACTGAAATAGATAGATAGATAGATAGATAGATAGATAGATAGATAGATAGATAGATAGAAATGGAGAAAGGCTGAAATAGATAGATAGATAGATAGATAGAAAGGACTGAAATAGATAGATAGATAGATAGATAGAAAGGACTGAAATAGATAGATAGATAGATAGATAGATAGAAAGGACTGAAATAGATAGATAGATAGATAGATAGATAGATAGATAGATAGATAGATAGAAAGGACTGAAATAGATAGATAGATAGATAGATAGATAGATAGATAGATAGATAGAAAGGACTGAAATAGATAGATAGATAGATAGATAGATAGATAGATAGATAGATAGAAATAGGAAAGGACTGAAATAGATAGATAGATAGATAGATAGATAGATAGATAGATAGAAAGGACTGAAATAGATAGATAGATAGATAGATAGAAAGGACTGAAATAGATAGATAGATAGATAGAAAGGACTGAAATAGATAGATAGATAGATAGAAAGGACTGAAATAGATAGATAGATAGATAGAAAGGACTGAAATAGATAGATAGATAGAAAGGACTGAAATAGATAGATATGAAAGGACTGAAATAGATAGATATGAAAGGACTGAAATAGATAGATATGAAAGGACTGAAATAGATAGATAGAAAGGACTGAAATAGATAGATATGAAAGGACTGAAATAGATAGATAGAAAGGACTGAAATAGATAGATAGATAGATAGATAGATAGATAGATAGATAGATAGATAGATATGAACAAATTGAAATAAATATTAACACATTGAGATAACTAGGTGGCGAGCAGTGATTATTCTCAGATGTATATAGATAATGATTATATATATATATATATATATATATATATATAGGAACAAATTGTAAGCAAGATTGATAGATAGATAGATAGATACATAGATAGATAGATAGATAGATAGATAGATATAAACGCAAATAAAAAGGATGATCGCAAAAGGGGGAAAGAGAAATATTAATAAATGACCAACGCCTGGTTTCTGTTCTCCCTCTCATCCCATCCACGCCACATCGCAAATGCGTCTAACGTCTATTGAACATCTGTTAACAGAACAGATGCTCATTCGTCATACCAGCATTTAGTGGAAAAGGAATAGAATTTTCTCTTGTTTATTTCTTGTGGGTCTGCTGGACACGAAAACCATATTATCCATAACTGTAGCACACACAACACGCATTCGCTCTGCTAAAGTTCAAGGCCAGTTATTTTATGCACAACCTTTTCTGCAACCATCTTTGTGCCGTATCTCGACTCACTGGAAAAAATAGAAAAAGATAACCTCAAATTTAAAAAGAAAACAAGAGAGAATACACAAACTATCTAAAAACATCACTATTTCTAGTCGGCCACAGAAACAACCATTTAATTAATAATAAATATTCAAATTAATTAACTGGAATTAATAATCTAATTATAATTCACTGACCCTCCCTTCTTTAGTTTGCACGACCGTTACACCCTAGCTAATAAATAATAGACAATTCCATTTTCATCACGTGGTAAGTGGGGAAAAGACTTGTTTTCAGTGAAAAAACATGAAAGAAAGAAGAAAAGATAGAAGCGGAGAGATTTTATTTTCTAAGCACTGCTTCGATGTGGCACAAGGCTGAAAGTATGGGGTACTCATAGAAGTCGAGAGAAAGAGAGAGAGAGAGAGATAGACAGACAGACAGACAGAACTGGATTAGGCTGATAAGAACAGATACTATACGTCTATGCCAACCAAAATGCCGAAAAGAGATTGTATTTTTATGCCGTCCTACTCTGGATGTGCGTTGTGGTACAGTAGATATCGGCTCGGAACGAGAAACCGGGTTGAATTCCAGTTGAATCCATTGTATTCACTTACGCGCAAATACCCTTGGAAAAGGTATTAATCCGTCTATTCCTTCCAGTTATGGGTTAAATAACAGGACAGATTGGGTTCTATAGCCTTGGTCGGCAACCAGTCTACCGCAGAAAGCAATGGCAACCTACTGCGGGATAATCTTCTGCCCAGTCAGTCATGTCTCTTTCGAGTCATGATCGCCCAAGCGTGTTTCACGTAAGGCACTTAACTAACTGACTGACTCTAGCAGGATGTGACACAAGGTCAGAATAATGAAAGGAAATCAAGCGCGTGCACCCGGGGGAGGTAAAAAAAAAAAAAAAAAAAAAAACTACAATCCGCAAATATCGGTTGTGATTGCTTCGGAATTACTATCGACCCACTCTTTAGTGCAAAGAGGGAGATACTTAGGGTATCACTTTTCCAAATCCAGATACCTCTAATTAATATTTACAGTTTCGTTCTATCCGCAAACAAAGACACAACCGAGAGATGAAATGTCGTTTATCCGCCCGAATGCAGATACTACACATTGATCCCAGACTGTATGGACATACACACAGTATGGAACGAAGCCAAAAAATCAATTCCAGTAGCATAAATATGCTGAATTATTTTAAAATTATTATCAAGAGAAAAGGTTTGCAAGTTGATTTGACGAGTAATTGTCTGAATATTTTCCTCGAATTTCTCACCTGTAGAATTCTCTTCCGGTTTATTGGTTTACATATTCCTTAAAACATTTTTAGTTCGTGTTATTCTCAGTATCCTTCTGTAGAACCACTGAAGACTCTTCTCCATCTATGAAGAAATTCTTCAACATTCACTGTCATAAAGGATTGATATTACCTAGTAGTTCAGAACTATTTTCTTTTCTATTTGTCTATATTTCTGAGATGATGTAATATTTACTGTATTTACATTATTCGGACTATTGTCCTCATCTTTGTCGTCATTTGTACGACGTTTAATGATATATCATTCTATATGTCTATATTTCTGAAATGAGGTAGTATTTACAGTATTTACATTATTCGGACTATTGTCATCATCATTGTTGTCATTGTCATTTGTACAACGTTTCGGCCGTGAATATAGACCTTGGTTAGTTCCTGTTTTGTCTCTTAGGGTTGTGAGTTCAATACCAGGCTACAGCAGTAAATTGCAGGGTTAGAGGGAGATAACTCATGACTTCCAATCGTGGCATTACTACTACGCAAAGAATGAGAATGATATACTCCAGTGATTGTAATAAAGGGTTTCGTTCGAAATTCCTAGCACCTGAAGAAGACCGGAGTGTACAACGGCCGAAACGTCGTACAAATGGCAACAAAGATGAGGACAATAGTCCGAATAAAGTAAATACTGTATTCTGTTTTCGATTTTCTTAATGTTACATTGCTTAGATTTTGGAAGGCTTCTTTCGCTTTTGTAATATGCTTCACAATTTTGTGATACAGTGATACAGCAAATCTAAGATGGAAATCAGACCTAAAAGATTCTTTTAACTCAGATCGCGTGGTGACCAAACATCGAAGCGATTTTCGTGCCCAAAATTTACTGAGTGCTCATGGATGTTGGATTTTGATAAAGTCAGTGTTTGCCAATTCCCGCGTTTTGTAATATGGGTTATTCTCAATCATTGCCATGATTTGGTTGCCATCTGTATTTGGGGCGGGGGGTGCAGCAATGTTCTTCACCAACATGACTACAATCACCAACTCTAAACTTAGCGAACCATTACCATACAGTTTTGTTAGCTAAAGCACCTTCATCGTACACAGCACACATCTTTTCGTTGATTGGGAGACATTTTTATCTTTACGAAAATAAAAAAGCATCAAGGGTATAAAATGCACCTTAGAATCTTCCATTTTCATAGGGATACAAAATTAACATTGCGATATTGCGTATGAGTCCGGTCTGAGGTTTATCATGGAGTATTACTAGATCACCGCACTTTCAATGCATTTTCTTATTAAAGCAATTATTAGTTCGAAATGGTGGTCAGATTTGTTGCGGTGACCTACAGTGTGTTTAAAGTGGCTTATGCAGCATATCTCAGCGATATTTATGTAGTATTTGGCTTATATGAATAAGCATTTTGTGCAATTTATTTTTTATGCTGGGTGCGATGAGTAAATTGTCGTCATCTTATATTTATAATTTCGCGGAAGTGCGTTGCTTGTTTTTGATTTTGACGACTGTACACTATAATAGAGTCAGTTGGGCACCGTTATAAAAAAGAGTACCATGCCGCAATTCAAACCACCGGAAATTTGGAAACGGTATACTGTACTGTTTGCCATTCGCGCCGGAAGCTTTAGTGCTAACATTTCAGAGTGTTTGGGTGCCAATTTGGATACACTGCAGAGGATTCAGAAATAGTTGGATGATATATCCAGGCAGTGTCATGGTGTTTGGAGTGATTGCTCTTGATGGCAACGTCATGCTTAAATTTCATCTTCTCACAGAGCCTCAGACTCAACACGCAAGCCTAAACCATGTGCCTTGAGGAGGTGGTACTGCCTTGGGTAAAGAGGGTGGCTACTAGAAGAGGCTATGTCTGGCAATAGGACTCTGCACCATGTCACACAAGAAGAAGAACCCAGTCATAGCTGCCAGACAATTTATAAGACCACATTACCCCTTACATCTGATCAGCTAACTCCTCATGCTGCAAACCCCTTGATTATTATGTCCGAGCGCAATTGAACGAGAGACCAACAATACTCTTGTAACAACAAAAACGAGCTGAAGGCAAAGATTTTGGCAGCATTTACCAGTATAAACAAGGAGAGTGTCCAGAAAAGTTGCATAAAATTCTGAAGTCATCCGGAGGTCGTGGTTGAAGTCAATGGCACGTATAGTGAATAAATTTACTGTTTAGTATTTCAAAATATTTTTTGTGTAATTTTAGTAAATATATAACTTAAAATGAGATGTCAACGTTATTTTCACTTTTGCGTCATTTAGACGACAATTCATCCATCGCACCCTGTACATATGCTAAAGTGAAAGATCAGTGTTGTTTTCATTTCTGCGTCATTTTGATGACAGTTCATCCATCGCAATCTGTATATTTGCTAAAGTGAGAAGTCAGTGTTATTTTCATTTCTGCGTCATTTAGATGACAATTCATCCATCGCAATCTGTATATATGCTAAAGTGAGAGGTCAGTGTTATTTTCTTTTCTGCGTCATTTAGATGACAATTTATCCATCGCAATCTGTATATATGCTAAAGTGAGGGGTCAGTGTTATTTTCATTTCTGCGTCATTTAGATGACAATTCATCCATCGCAATCTGTATATATGCTAAAGTGAGAAGTCAGTGTTATTTTCATTTCTGCGTCATATAGATGACAATTCATCCATCGCAATCTGTATATATGCTAAAGTGAGAGGTCGGTGTTATTTTCATTTCTGCGTCATTTAGACGACAATTCATCCATCGCACCCTGTATATATGCTAAAGTGAGGGGTCAGTGTTATTTTCATTTCTGCGTCATTTAGATGACAATTCATCCATCGCAATCTGTATATTTGCTAAAGTGAGAGGTCGGTGTTATTTTCATTTCTACGTCATTTAGACGACAATTCATCCATCGCACCCTGTATATATGCTAAAGTGAGGGGTCAGTGTTAATTTCATTTCTGCATCATTTATACATCAATTCATATCATCGCTCCCTTTATATTCCTAACGCTCTGCTACTGTTGTTGTTATTTCGTTTAGTGCTAAATATATGTCATTATTTTGGAGGTGGTGTAGATAAATTTTAAATCAAGGTTGGATAGGTTATTTTTTTAGAAGTTGTTGTAATATCAGTCAGTTAAGTGCCATACGTGAAACACGCTTGGGCGATCATGTCTCGAAAGAGGCATGACTGAGTGGGCAGAAGATTATCCCGCAGTAGGTTGCCATTGCTTTCTGCAGTAGACTGGTTGCCAGCCAAGGCTATAGAATCCAATCAGTCCTGTTATTTAACTCATAACTGGAGGAAAGAGTATTTAGTCGGTAAAATAATGCGCTTAATTCTCTCAGGGTTGTTAGAGTTATTATTAGTAGTAGAATTTTCTATTTCTTTCCTGTGGTTTTGTAGGCTTTGTGTTTGGCATTATACAGGTAATGATTTCAGTATCAAATGGTTCTTCTTCCTCTTCTTCTTTTTCTTCTTCTTCTGGACATAGGCGATCACGGCCTTCCGCATCCTCAGCATCTTTCTGTAGAATAACATTGCGGTTGCTTCAAGTCTTCTGTAACAGAGAGTCTCCCTAAACGTTCTTCATGAACAAGGCTACAATTTTCTTCTTCTTCTTCTTCTTCTTCTTCTTCTTCTTCTTCTTCTTCTTGTATGTGTCCCTACAGGACGTAGGCGATCATAGCCTTCCATATTTCTTTAACATCTTTTTCTTTGTTACTCTTCTCAAACCCTGTTCCGCCATCCATTTGATCAAGCGCATCAAGTATGTTACACGTTGCTTTCTTCTGTTTCCCTTTCTTAATTTTATTAGGAAAATATGTCATTCTTAAAAATATTCTGGCCGGTATAGATAGATAGATAGATAGATAGATAGATATACTGGCCTGAAGATATATATATGGTAACAAAGTTATGGAACCCGTAGGTTTTAAACCTACTGTTCATGCATTTACTTTGATAAAGAGTGTTCGATACAACGTAGAGCTTTATATTGTGATAGTTGATACAATGGTTTATAAAAGCATAGTATCACTACACAAAAATTTTCTCCTTTCGGAGCTACGTTTGCTCCTCATCTGGTGATAAGTTGAAATGAAAAATAAATGGTGAAAACGATTTATTTTTTATAATATGATATGTAAGTGAATATGGTTGGGAGTTTAGTACGATTTAGCCGGCAGTTTATAGCCATAGTGATACAGCCTTGGGTTAGGAGAGGGTGATACTATGCTTTCATAAACCATTGCAACAACCATCACAATATATATATATATATATATATATATATATATATATATATATATATATATATACTGTTTAATTAAAAACAATCTATCTACTCAAATACGAGTACCTATTAAAAATAATGTTTAAACGAATAAATTAAACATATAAAATAAATAAAATCAATCATAAATTATGTTCTCATTACGAATGAGCTGTCTAGAGAGTAAAATTTTAAAAGCAGTTACTATTTCTGCGATTTACGCATTACTCTTCAGTAATGAATTGAGTTCTCTTATTCCATGCACCGATGGCTTAGGGAGTAGGCACTCCGATTGACCCCAAATCGGTCGAGTTTCTCCACACTGATAAGCTGTGATACAGCACTTGTATGTGGATAACTAATATATATATATATATAGTGTTAAATAATGATGCTTTGTGGCAAAATTGCTGGGTTTTTTTTCCAGTAGTTTACTGGTAGAAAGGCATTTTAGGCAAGCAGATTTTTGTAATAAAGTGTGTGATATCATAATAAAGACAGAGAGTTAATAGAATCAATGTAGAGAGGTTGAGCTGTGTGATTTCAGTCATACCGACTTTGAAGTTTCGTAAAGGCATTATTGGAATATCTTCACTCTTCAAGGTTATTTGCTTCTTAGAAACAGACTGAAATAACAGTGCTCAGCTAAGTAACTAACTTATCCACATTAATTCTACACACACACACGCACACACACACTCACACACATACACACACACACACGCTCACACATACATACACACACGCATATATATCTCAGTAAAAAACGTGTGGTTATAAAGTTGTCATAAACTAACATTTATTTCGACGCATGAATAAACCCATCACTCCAGACAACGATTTCATTCAAGATTTTCATTCACATTGCACGAAATGAAATCCTGGTCAGAAGAGATGGGTATATTAACACGTCGAAATAAATTATACTTTATAGCCATTTTAGATTTTTTTTTATTTTTTTTTATTTTTTACATAGTGTATATCATATTGGTCTGGATAATATCAACTGAGCTTTCTATACAGATCTATCTCTTAATATTTTACATTAAATAGATCTTTGTAGATCATCCACTCCGTTTACTGAGTTAGTAACATTATATATATATATATATATATATATATATATATATATATATATATATATATATATATATCTTCAACTGTTGACTTGGTGTTGAAAGCATCCAGTTCCTTTGCTGATGTTCAAATTCTTCCTTTGAGGCCAGTTGGTTTTGGTCAAGCCAGCTAATTACCTTTTGGCATTTGTCAACAATTGTCTTCTTGTCATCCTCGCTGATCTTGTCTTTAATTTTGTCATCTTCAACTGTTGACTTGGTGTTGAAAGACAAGATCAGCGAGGATGACAAGAAGGCAATTGTTGACAAATGCCAAGAGGTAATTAGCTGGCTTGACCAAAACCAACTGGCCTCAAAGGAAGAATTTGAACATCAGCAAAAAGGAACTCTCTCTCTCTCTCTCTCTCTATATATATATATATATATATATATATATATATATATAAATGAATGAATAAGAAACGAAGAAAATAATTGCAACGTTCAAAATATTAATGTAAAGCAGTGATCAATATAAAAATAGTGCAATGAATATTTATTATTAATTATACTTTAAGAACATGCACAAACTACAAACTACTACAAAATTGTACATTTTGTACCGACATTGAAAGAACCATGTTTCACCAGGTAATTAATAATATTAACTTGTTCTTTTAATGTCGAAACAATATAAAGAATTTTGTAGTAGTTTTTAGTTTGTACATATTCTAAAGTATAATTAATAATATATACATATATATACATGAAATTATTCGAACATTATTTTTGACCGATACTCGTATTTAAGTAGATATTCTGTTTATAATCAAACAGTATATATATATTTATTTCTACCGGATTATTTACGATTAAATTTTTGTTCGAATCTGCGACCCCTGCCAACATAGGGGAAGCTACCAATTATTCTGGAGCGTCTTAGACCTCTCGACCACGAATGACTTTCTAAACGAAGTCAAACTACTCTATATCACACAATTTTCGATTTACGTAAATAACCATATCTGCACTGAAATATATCGTAATGTCAACAAATGTAAACATACAATGTTACGGAAATTAACGATGATTAAAGAAATGGTTTTAAACAACCGGCAATTTGAAATTATTTGTTTGAACATTATTTTTGATCGATACTCGTATTTAAGTAGATATTCGTGGTCGAGAGGTCTAAGACGCGCCAGATCAATTGGTGGCTTCCCCTATGGTGACAGGGGTCA
>JBBBDQ010001560.1:45000-137500 GCA_037127315.1 Ascarosepion bandense | reverse complement strand
GAAAATGGTGGGTTCAAATGGAAGTATTTTCCCCTCTTGACACCCTATTGTCGTATATTCATTTGTTAGCTTGGACACCTCGAGGTGGTGTAACGGTTAGCAAGCTTGTCTCGCTAGAACTTATTGCAAATGAGTAGTGAGTTCGGTCCTCACAGAGTAGTCCATACTTTCGGCCTTGTGCCACATCTAAGCGGTGCTTAGAAAATTTACTATTAGCGTATACTCATTTAATAGCTTGGGCGCATCGAGGTGGTGTAATGGTTAACAAGCTTGTCTTGCGAGAATCATTACTACAGAGAAGTGACTTCGATCCTCACTAGGGAGCCTGCGCTTACGTTTTTGTTCCACACCTAAGCTGCACTTAAAAAATCACTACTCATTTGGTAGATTTTATTGATTTAAAACGCTATTATTTAGTATTTTAATAAAACCCAAATATATAAAAAATTTTAGGCATTCTACTTCTTTAGAGAAATGAAGATACAAGAATTAAACCCTATTCTTATAATAACTAGACAGGGTTAAACAGTTTTGTTGTCTATTCTCAAGAAGAAAAAAGTATAAATCCAGATGCTATTTTAGTGAATTTATGTGACAAGTCAATTAGTAAATCAAGTGCAATACGCGATACAAGCTTGGATGATCATGTCTCGAAAGAAACATGATTGACTAGGCAGAAGATTTTCTTGCAGTAGGTTGCCATTATTTTCTGCGGTAGATTGGTTACCAACCAAGGATATAGAACCCAGTCTGTCCTGTTATTTAGCCCATATATGGAGGGGAAAAGACAGATTAATATCTTATATAACGAAAACAAATACCAAAGAATTCCTGGAAAATGCATTTTTTTTTAAAGATATACTTCTTTGGATTGACGTGTTTATTTATTTATTTTTTGTTTTCATTTCATATGCATTTTTATAAATTTACGAATATATATATATATATATATATATATATATATATATATATATATACAATATGGTAAGTGATAAATATTTTCGTTGGTTCTCCTATTTTATAATCCCGCAAATAGAAAAATATTCTTGGATATAAATAATTCAATAAAACGGTGTTCAATTCAATACAAATTTAATTTTTCTTAAATTCGTACAATTTTCACAACTTAAGTATACTCAAAGCCATCAAAGTAAAAGTCAACAAATCTTGTGAGAAAAAGTGTTCGGCGGTGAAAGCATTACGGATCAGACGGTGGTTTCCCTTGCAAAGAGGGTCACAGGCTCGAATGAAGGGCAGCTTCTAAGTATTCTCGAGCCGGTAGACGAAATAAATACGGATAACAACTAAAAATCTATTAGTTCTTGATATATATAAATATATATCTAAACTTATTTATAACTTATTTATGGAATTTTGTCTCTGTGTGTGTATGTATGTGTGTGTCCCCGTTACCTATAGACTTCGAAACGGCTGAACCGATGTTCTTGAAAATTTACACTGTTGTACTATAAGCGTATGCGAGTGTTCGTATCTAGATTTTGTGTCGAGGTACCCCCGATAAATATCGAAAATTGATAATCGAAAAAATCGGGTTATAGACGGAGTGGTCTGATTTTAATGAAATTCGATACACTCATAGACAAAGATATTAGAAACGATATTCAGAAGTTTCAAGGTTGCAGTTCTTCGAATAGTGTAGAAAATCGATAATATATATATATATATATATATATATATATATATATATATATATATATAAAAGGCAAGATGTATGTCTGTATTTTTTCAGCCCTTTTATTTTAGATTTTGCTTCGGGTTTGGCTCTAAGTAGATATAATTGTAGCTCTTAGTCTCAGCCATGATACCATTTACTCAGAGAACTTATTTAGCCTTCGAAATTCAGTTTACGATGAAAAAAACTTATTTGATATCGATACCAGGAAATCAAAATTTGACTTACATCCATTCATTTTTCTTTCACTCTACGGTTTCACTTTAACTAGAAACAATTATTGCTTTTTAGTCTTTCGTGCCAACGACTAAAGAGTCTGAGCTCAGATTCAGCTTAAAGAATATGTGTGAAGTTTGGCGAGAATCGGATAAAAAGTGTGGATTTGTATAAAGGACATACAGACAGATAAACTGACACACACAAACATCTTGTCTTATATATATATATTATCGATTTTCTGCACTATTGTAAGAACTGCAACCTTGAAATTTCTGAATATCGTTTCTTATGTCTTTGTCTATGAGTGTATCAAATTTGATTAAAATCGGACCACTCCTTCTATAACCCGATTTTTTCGATTATCGATTTTCGATATTTATCGGGTGTAACTCAACACAAAACCTAGCTAAGAACACTCGCAGACGCTTATAGTATAACTGTGTAAATTTTCATGAAAATCGGTTCAGCCGTTTCGGAGTCTATAGGTAACGGACACACACACACACACACACATACACACACACACACACACACACACACACAGACAAAGTTCCATTTATAAATAAGTTTAGATTTATATATATATATATGTGTGTGTGTGTGTGTGTGTGTGTGTGTGTGTGTGTGTGTGTGTGTGTGTGTGTGTGTGTGAAATTAAATAGAATATACCACTCAGTAGCAATTGAGCCAATATGCTCTTCTCTTTTTTCTTGGAAAATGAGAGGTACTTTTTCTTTCATAAGACTTTCTTATATCTGGACCAGGTAGACATTAATTTCTAAGTACCCCGGTCAGCGTCCATAACTGATTTCAGTCAGATGTGAAGGCTTGTGAACTTTTCGGCAACGATGCCCATAAATGGGTTGATGACTTTCTTCCACCTTTTTATAGCGTTTTGTTGATGATAGGTCACTGAGATCTGATTGCATGGCTACAGTTTGGGTATTTCATCGAAACAGTCAACCAACATGGTTTTGAATGTAACAAATGGAGGGGGAATTTTATTTGTCATTCGAGAGTAATCAAAAGTAAAAAGCAGTAGTACATTGGCTTAAGACATTAAACCAATCAAATTGGTACCTTTGCCAAGGGTGGGCTGAGAAGTTCATAGGCTGACCATGAAGGGGTTATGCTAGAGCTGCGAAGCTTTGCGTACATTAAATTCAAATATTCTTAACTGCATTGTCTCTTTTCAGGTACGAGGGTCGGCTGAAAAGTTCATCGGCTGACAATGAAAGAGTGATACTAAAACCGTGAAACATTGCATGCATTAATTTCAACTCTTCTTATTAATAACTGCAATATTTCTTTCCAGGTACCAGGGTGGGATGAAATGTTCATAGGCTGACTATGAAGGAGTGATGCTAGAACTGTGAAACCTTGCATGCATTAATTTCAACTCTTCTTATTAATAACTGCAATGTTTCTTTCCAGGTACCAGGGAGGGATGAAATGTTCATAGGCTGACTATGAAGGAGTGATGCTAGAACTGTGAAACCTTGCATGCATTAATTTCAACTCTTCTTATTAATAACTGCAATGTTTCTTTCCAGGTACCAGGGAGGGATGAAATGTTCATAGGCTGACTATGAAGGAGTGATGCTAGAAATGTGAAACCTTGCATGCATTAATTTCAACTCTTCTTATTAATAACTACAATGTTTCTTTCCAGGTACCAGGGTGGGATGAAATGTTCATAGGCTGACTATGAAGGAGTGATGCTAGAACTGTGAAACCTTGCATGCATTAATTTCAACTCTTCTTATTAATAACTGCAATGTTTCTTTCCAGGTACCAGGGAGGGATGAAATGTTCATAGGCTGACTATGAAGGAGTGATGCTAGAACTGTGAAACCTTGCATGCATTAATTTCAACTCTTCTTATTAATAACTGCAATGTTTCTTTCCAGGTACCAGGGAGGGATGAAATGTTCATAGGCTGACTATGAAGGAGTGATGCTAGAACTGTGAAACCTTGCATGCATTAATTTCAACTCTTCTTATTAATAACTGCAATGTTTCTTTCCAGGTACCAGGGAGGGATGAAATGTTCATAGGCTGACTATGAAGGAGTGATGCTAGAAATGTGAAACCTTGCATGCATTAATTTCAACTCTTCTTATTAATAACTACAATGTTTCTTTCCAGGTACCAGGGTGGGATGAAATGTTCATAGGCTGACTATGAAGGAGTGATGCTAGAACTGTGAAACCTTGCATGCATTAATTTCAACTCTTCTTATTAATAACTGCAATGTTTCTTTCCAGGTACCAGGGAGGGATGAAATGTTCATAGGCTGACTATGAAGGAGTGATGCTAGAACTGTGAAACCTTGCATGCATTAATTTCAACTCTTCTTATTAATAACTGCAATGTTTCTTTCCAGGTAAAACGTTGCCGTGCAGTGAAGGTATTTAAAATAAGGGCGGTGCCAAGAGAAAAACCTTCTTTTTGATACAACCTTCCTTTACTTAAAAAAAAATTATAAAAGTTTAACGATCGCCGAAATATATTTTTGCAATAGTATGAATGTAAAAAGTAACTATTTTGCAGGGATATATATTTAGGTTAAAGCTTCTTGGATGCAATTTTTCATATATATATATATATATATATATATATACTAAAGTTCACCCAATTTATGACCTGAGAACCACTCAAGATAGAGTTAATGCTGAAATTGATACGATGAATGCGATGTGTGATAAGAATGAAATAGGAGTTCGTCGGAACTGAAGATAAAGAGTTAAAATAACGAGTGACTCTTGACTCAAAGAAGTTAAGACTGTTGTGATCAGGGAAGTATACATGCGGGAGCCCGTGCCTCAATGTACCAGCTCTTACGAGAAAGTTACCTAAGTGGAACTTTCTCTTTACATATTTATTTATACTTCTGAAATGGGGTAGTATTTATATTATTTATACTGTTTGGAGGATGTGCGTTGTGGTACAGTGGATATGAAACGACAAATCGGGGTGCCGATTTCGAATTCCTGTTGAATTCCTTGCATTCACTTACGCACAAATACCCTTGGAAAAAGTATTAATCAGTCTCTTCCCTCCAGGTATGGGTTAAATAATAGGACAGATTGGGTTCTATAGCCTCAGCTGGCAACCAATCTACCGCAGAAAGCAATGGCAACCTATTGCGGGATAATCTTCTGCCCAGTCAGTCATGTCTCTTTCGAGACATGATCACATAAAGCGTTTATCAGGTATAGCACTTGACTGACACTGTTCAGACTGTTGTCCTTATCTTTAGTGTCGTGTTTACGACGTTTCAGTTGTTGTACGCTCCGGCCTTCTTCAGGTGCTAGAAATTTTGACCTGATCCTTTATTTTAGATACTGGCGTATATAATTATCATTCTGTGTGCGATGCTACTTACAGATTCCAAGTAGTTATCTCCCTTTAACTCAGCAGTTGTACGCTCGTTGTTGGTTCAAATCTTTGGTTACAGCAGTTGTGAACAGAGATTTAAAATATAAATGGCGAGTAAGTTGTTTTCGTGGGGAAAAAGACTACAGAAGAGAAGACGCTTTCTTCTACAAGACCGCGCAGGCGATTTTGAACTCTGTCAAGACCGGTAAGTGAAGATTGGGTAGCTCCAGTTTAGATATGACACAAGAACAATAGAATAAGTCGACCTTTTTCCAACATCTTTCGCAATGAACTGTATATACGATTTCAACTTGAGGTCTGGAATGAGCTGCGACCCAACAGCCACACTGAGATTTCAATTGTTCATCGTAATATTTCTCCATAGTTCTTCACACATACGAGTGAAAGGCTTATGACCTATCACGTTGAATACACCGGTTCTCGCTCGATCACCGAAGTTAAGCAACGTTGAACCTGGTCAGTACTTAGATGGGTGAACGCTTGGGAATACCAGATGCTGTAAGCGTTTAATGACGGATGTGCGTTGTGGTGCAGTGGATATCGACTCGGAAAGGGAAATCGGTGAACCGAGTTCGAATTCCAGTTGAATACTCTGCATTCACTTAAGCACTGGTACCCTTGGGAAAGGTATTAATCCATCCCTTCCCTCCAGTTATGGGTTAAATAACAAGGGTAGGACTTGGGGACCCTGCCTATGAAAACAAATCCCAATGAAACTTGATACTCGAAAAGAAAGAAAAAAGTATTACTAGACACAAAACTTATATAAAAACAACAATAAATTGTTGAAAGAAAAAGGTATTACGAGCAATAAATAAATAAAATTTAGTTGGCAATAAATGACCCGCCGAGGTTGATTTGCCATAAAAACAAAGCAACCAACCAACATACGAGTGAGTGAGTTTTTACGGTTTATCAACAATTTGAAGGTTATTTAAAAAACCACAATCTATTTTAAGAATTTTTGGAGATAATAATGAATTAGTCATACTAATTAACTCATATCTACGAGAGAACAGGTGGATTCATAAATATAATAAACCCGACTGGAATTGGAACTCGGCTCTTCGATTTATAATTTCAATCCGTTATCCATTACACCATCCGCATATCCAAACTTACTGCATCTGGTATTCCCAAGCGGTCACCCATCTAGGCACTGACCAGGCTCAACGTTGCTTAATTTCGGTGATCGTACTAGAACCGGTGTTTCAACGTGATATGGCCGTAAGTCCTCATACATATGATCAATACTTCAGAAGCTGTTTAATAGATCAAGCATCTCTGTACTTTTCCAGGGCTTCATGGGGAAGTGATTCCATACATCAGTTAGTGTACACCATGGCTGTTTTCGTCGCCTATGCTTCTTTGAGCGCATTATGAGTGAAAACAGTGAAGAACTCCAGGGCACTGACTGTATAATAAAACTTCACTTTGCAGACCACCGCTCCTCCTCAATTTAAGAGACAGCTAAAGTTCCTGGGACATGCAATGAGGAAGGAGACCTTGGAGAACCTGATACTAACAGGCCATATGGAGAGAAAGAGAGACATAGGAAGGCAGCGGATAACATATTTGAAGGACCTGATCAGGTCGATGACGGAACGAGAGGAGTTGTGTGGTGTAACAGGATGTTAAGTGGTGTAATTTAATGTCTAATAAGCAAAAATTGGTAATTTATGTTGTCATTGATTTTTTATGCAATTAATATTTAATGTATTTTAGAATGGAAGGTTATTAATTTAATTTTTTTATTAATATTTGAACATACACGTCTGTCTAAAAGTAAGTGGACAGTTAGAAATTCTTTAGGGCCAGGTCAAGTCAGGTCAGACCTCTTTAACCAATCTATTTCTCAGAAAATGCTTCATCAAGATAGTCACAGACGGCTCTTCGATAATGTGGAAGGGCCACATCTTGTTGGAACTGATACACAAACCTATTGCACTTAATGTCTACCTACTTTTGGACCATTCTGTATTTATAGTCATCTATGTTGGATTGGTTGAGCAATACTGAGCATCAGGAAGAGACAACTAAAGTTCCTGGGACATGCAATGAGGAAGGAGAGCTTGGAGAACCTGATACTAACAGGCCAGATAGAGGGAAAAGAAGACTGAAGAAAGCAGCGGATAAGGACCTGATCAGTTGAATGACTGAACGAGGGTTGCGTAGTGTAACAGGAGAAAGCATGTTAAGAGCCACCAAGGATAGGGAGACGTAGAAAGCCATGATCGTCTACGTCCTGAAAGAACAGGGCACATAGAAGAAGAAAAAGTAGGCTTCTATCAAGAAAAATAATTCTTATAATTCCACAAAGAAGCGCATTATGAGCAAAAACGTTGTAGTACTCCAGGGAAATGTCCATATCATAAAATTTTATTTTGCAGACCACCGCTCCTCCTCTCCATCTATAGGTTAAAATAGTAGACTTTTATCAGAAAAAATCACTCTTATAATTCCACAAAAGCGCGCATTATGAGCGAAAAAGCTGTAGAACTCAAGAGAAATGTCCATATCATAAAACTTCATTTTGCAAACCACCGCTCCTCATCTATAGGTAAAATAGTAGTCTTTTATAAAAAAAAATCAATCTCATCACCCTACGAAAGAGAGCATTATGAATGAAAACGGTGATGAATCTCAGGGCACAGTCCGTCTCATAAAACTTTGCATTGCTGGCCACCGCTCCTTCCTCATATATAGGTTAAATAGTAGAATTCTATCAGAAAAAAAAAAAACATTCTTAAAAATCCACAAAGAAGCGCATTATGAGCAAAAATGTTGTAGAACCCCAGGGAACTGTCTGTATCATAAAACATTGCTTTGCAGACCACTTCTCATCCTCCATTGATAGGTTTAGTAGTAGGTTTCTATCCGGAAAAAATCATTCTTATAAAATCACAAAAATTTGCTAATGCCATATTCCCTAGCAAAACAGAAATAATGATTCTTACAGTTCAAAATATTTTTCAGCTTTAAATAACCCACAAAAGGTTGATAAACCGTAAAAATAGCAAAAAAAAAAAAAATCAGACAGTCGCTTTGCGGCGGATATAGATTGTCTATTTAGAAAAGAAGAGGTACTTGCCAGTCTGGATAAGAATCTGAGTGAAGCATCATCTACAGATGGTAAAGAGCTTAATGCCGATAAAAAACACAAGCTCGTGTCGAACAATGAGACAAGTTTTTCAAGTAAGACAAAAGTTGGTGATCAGGAACTTAAAATAATGAGACAATTCAAATACCTTTGCTCAGAATAGAAATACTTTCAGGAGACACCATAAACAATGGCAGCTGTCACAAATACATGAACATCTGCCTGAAATCAAAGATGAAACAGTTGCGAATATCAGAAGAAATAATTTGAGGATGATGAATCTGTGCAAATAAAGATTTATATTGAAAAGGTGTTGGAGATTTGCTTATTAAACTAATATTATTATATACCTCAAGTTACGTTGTTCTGAGTTAAGTCGTTCTCAATTATACGTCGCTTGTCAAAAATATATAGAAAAATATAAATCAAGTTTAAGTCAAATATTGAAGTCATAATAAAACCTGAAAGGGGTTAAAAGCACATAAAATCATGTTACTCTACAATAAATATGAATAAAAGTATATAAAATCATATTTAAATACGTACATTTGCGGTAAATGTTAATATCTAAACTTATTTATAAATGAAACTGTGTGTGTGTGTGTCCGTTACCTATAGACTCCGAAACGGCTGAACTGATTTTCTTGAAAATTTACACAGTTGTACTATAAGCGTCTGCGAGTGTTCTTAGCTAGGTTTTGTGTCGAGGTACCACCGATAAATATCGAAAATCGATAATCGAAAAAATAGGGTTATAGAAGGAGTGGTCCGATTTTAATCAAATTTGATACACTCATAGACAAAGACATAAGGAACGACATTCAGAAATTTCAAGGTTGCAGTTCTTACAATAGTGCAGAAAATCGATAATATATATATATAAGGCAAGGTTTTTGTGTGTGTGTCTGTTTATCTGCCTGTATGTCCTTTATACAATTTTTATCCGATTCTCACCAAACATTACACAAATATTCTTTAGGCTGAGTCTGAGCTCCAAATAGATTCTTATTGACCATATATTATTAAAATGCATTTAAAAATAAAATACAGAACTAATAGTGGCTATTTTGTAGTTTAGTCTGGTAGCAAGTAAATTCGGAAACAAGTAAATTCGATTTCCGTCTGATTTCATCCTCCACATATATAAATCTACCATCCGCCCGTGTATTGAATACTGCTGCCACATCTGGTCGGGTGCCCCTGCTATTCACCTCGGGGTTAGAGAATCTGTAATGTGATCGATACCGACTTGTTAACTCGGCTGCAGTCGCTGTCTCACCTGTGTGACCTGGCTTCCCTGTGCCTCTTCTATAAATACTTTCACGGTTTCTGCACCAGTGAACTTAGATCACTGGTGCCCCATAGGCATGAATTTACACGAGCTACTAGATTAGCTACTAGGTCCCACCCTTTTACAGTGAAACCGATAAAATGTAACCGCAATTTCTACTCTAACAGCTTCTTTTGACGCACTTCCCGTCTGTTAAATTCCCTTCCGTATACTTACTTCCCCGACAGCTACAATCTCCAAGAATTTAAATGTAAGGTCAATAGACGTCTCCTATCACACTAGCTCGCATCCATTCTCTCAAGCTCTTTTTTCATCTACTCCACCCCCATCCTCGGTATTCTCATCAGTCTATTACTCTCCTCCTGACATTTCCTATAACTAACCCCTCTTTCTCATCACTTTCCCCTATGTAACCCCTTGCGCAACAGTGGCAGTAGAATGCCTTGCTTAGGGTGAGAGGATTAAAAAGAAAAGTCATTTTTAAGTTAAATTGTGAGACTATCTCCCGCGGGGATACTTTCTTTTGTTTGGTATACTACAGCGGAGAGAGAGAGAGAGAGAGGAATTAATATTAGTAGTATTAGTGGTTGTGCTTTATTGTAATTCGCGATGTGAGCTTATGTAAAAACTATTTTAATACTATCATATACTTGTAAAAGTCCGGGGAACAGAAACATTAGCTTTTTTAATATTATCATGTACTTGTAAAATCTGGGGAATAGATAAGTAGCTGACAAGTTGAGGGAAGGAGAGAAATATGATTTTCTTCCTTTTTCATATACGACACACATTATTTTGGACCAGGTGGAAGTTTGACGAAATGGTCGCAGTCATAATAAAATGTCAGGATTATTTGATGGGGTCAGGCGGGATTAAAGTCCGTCAGCAGATATTTGCTGAGAACAGAAATTTGTGGGAATTTAAATATTTCAATTTCAGTATTCGTTGAGCCACAAATTGTGTGGGTGGAAATAATCTCATTGGTTAAAAGCTTCGAGTCGGCCAGATCCCCCGAGAGGATTGAAAAGGGTTATAAAAATCCGGACTCGACGAGAAAAATTAGTTTTTCAGTTTTTTCAGTTTGTTGAGTAGCTGTGAGAAGCTGTGAGTTGTTCTCATTTTAGAGGAGTGAGTCTCTGGAATTACAGTTGAAATAAATGTAACGACTGTGGAAAAAAATTTCCAACTGGGGAGCCATGACCCACAGCTGGTCGCCTGTCATAGAATTTATGGCTAAAGAGTTAATGTCGAATGAAGCCTGCCGCCGATTAACTTAAAGAGCTAATTTGGAATAATGCGCCTTCGATATGAATCCCGAAAGAACGTTATTGTTTTGGGTTTTTTTAAATCATAGGAGAATCGAAAATTCTGATTCCTCGTTCGCTCTACTTCGGTAAACTCCGATAAGGACCCGAAAGAACTTTGTTATTTTAGAAGTTGTTTATAGAGAATTGACAGCCCTGATTATAGAGAATATGTGAAAAGACTTTAATGAAAATTTAATGAATACGTGAAAAGACTTTAGTGAAAATTTGAAGAGCTCTGATTACTTTAACGAAACTTAGAAAAGATATTTTTATTTAAGGATTGAAAGCTCTGATATTTTTAAACGAACTTTCTCTCTCCGTTGTAAACCGGCATTCTGACAACTGTATTATCTGCTCCCCAAAAGAACATTGTTTTTTTTTTTTTATATATAAAGACATCCTTCGTAACTCTCCAGGAGTGTTCGACTTTATTCATTTATTTCATTAATTGTTTTTTTTTTTTTGTTTTTTTGGTGCAGTATTTATTTTTTATTTTTTTACCACAAGTATGCACCAGTGTGCAGACTGGCTCGAAAAGGCGACTACTAAAATTGCACGACGCTACCTCTGGGATCAATTCATAACGTGGGACAGTGGCGCGTTGTTGCAAGAGACGTCTTGTAAACCAGCTTTTGTGGCGGCATCATCGGACGTGATCGTCACGACCAGCAACAGCGACCGAACTAACAGGCCAGCCGGGTGGCAGTGTCACAACTGGGATCGTCACGACCGTCGACGAAAACGAGGCGTCTCAACGAACGAGCAGCCCCGGGCAAACGTGTCACAAAATTACCGACGCTATGTGAAGTATTTTCTACTTCTTTATGTGCGGTTTACCTTCAAGGCGTAGGCGATCATGGACTTCCATTTGCCCCTGCCTCTTGCCACTCTTAATATCTTTTTTCATAGTATCTCTCCAAAACCCGGCTCCGTCATCCATTTGCTCAAGTCTATCAAATATGTCTCGCACTGCTTTCCCCTGTCTCTCTTTTCTTCTATCCGTCCCGTGAGTATTAGATTCTTCAGGCCTCTTTCCTCACTATGTCTCCCAGGAACCACAGCTGTCTCTTCCTGCCTGATGTTAAGTATAAGTTTTCTTCTTGTTTGCATCCTCACCAATACTTCGTGATCGTGCTCGGTCCATGGTGTCCTGAGCATTCTTCTATAGAACCACTTTTCTGTCCCTTCGAGCTTCTCTTTCATCCTTGAAGAGATTGTCTAACATTCACTTCCATACAGAAGGCCAGATATAACATAGCCGTCTAGCACTTTTTTCTTTGTTTCCAAAGAGATTTTTCTGTCTTTTAGTACTCTGTTTAGCTTTTGAAATGCACCCTTGGCCATGCCAATGTGTCTTGGAATCTCAGTCGCACATTTCATCCCCTGTCAGAACGCTTCACAGGTATTTAAAATTCTTTACTTGGTTTATTTTAGTTTCCCCGACCTGTGTTTGGCATTTTGGATTCTTCTTTTTTACCTGTACCTTATTAATATTATATAATTTTCTGTTCGAACCTGTAGTCAAGTATTTTCGTTTGATTATTAGCAAAGAGGAATGCAGAATAGAAACAAATCTAAGAACAGTACAAACACTGATGACACAACCATTATTTACTCTTGTCTTGATAGTAAAAATGATCAGTTCAAAATGTGCAGCCGATGGCCTAAACGACCTTAAGTCCGTTGTTAACTGGAGCAAAAGATGGCTTGTTAATTTCAACACCTCCAAAACTAAACTTCTCTCCATTAATCATCTGAGAGACAACTGCCTTCCATCAGCATAGCTGATGCTAACCTCCAGGAAAGTGTCTCGTTGCGACTTCTCGGGCTAACGCTCCTAGCTGACCAAAAGTTCAAAGACAATATTGAATCCATTGTTAGGTCATCTGTTAAGAAAGTTTCTTCATTGTATCGTGCGAGACAATCTTTCTCTCAAAAATCTATCCTATAGATCTAACACTATTTTCATCACAAAATCTCCCCAAAATATTCAAGCCGGTAAAGTTTTATAAATAAATATACTGTTTAATCAAAAACAGAGTATCTATAGAAAATAATGTTCAAACAAATAAAATATGTCAGTTGTTAATCCATTTCACAAATCTCCGGAAATTTCCATAATATTGTCTATTTACATTTGTTTACATACGCTTTCAGAGCAGAAATGGATATTTACGAGAAGTCGAAAATTTGTGTTTATAAGGCTTGATTTGGTTTCGTTTAGCCTGTTCAATCATTCGTGGTCGAGCGGTTAAAATGGATCAGATCAAATGCTGGCTTCCCTTGTGTTGTTAGGAGTTGCAAGTTCGAATGACGCATGTTTTCATAATAAAAAAAATCTCAAAAAATATTCAGGCTGGTAAAGTTATATATATAAATTTACATGTTAATTAAAATCAGAGTATATACTCAAATACGAGTATCTATCAAAAATAATGTTCAAACAAATATATTGAAACATATCTATAAGTCTAATAAATGTCCATGCTTAGAATATTGCTGCCACATGTGATCCGGTAAGCCCTGCTATTTACCAAGATCTCCTTGATAAAATCCAATAAAAGAATCAGCAATTTTATTGGTCTTGATTTGGCGGTTCGGCTTCAGTCACTTTCCCACCGCCGTAAGGTTGCTTTTCTATAAATACTTTCATGGTGATTGTTCGGATGTTACCAAGTCTTTTTAAAATTTAATCGCAGTACTAGGTTGGTGTCAAGATCTCATCAGTTTAGAACTGAGTTGGATAGATGCAGTCGTAAATTCTATGCTAACATTTTATTTCTTCGCATTTTTCGCTTTTGGAACCCCCTTGCGACTCGATGTTTTCCAGTCAACTTTAATCGTAAAAAATTTAAATGTGATGTCAATCGCTATTTACTCACCTCCCGATTACTCGTTTCTATTCACGATCATTATAATTTTTCTGTTCCTAATTGTTCCACACCTAGTAACCGCTTGTGTCTTATTGGCTTTACTTCTTTACAGGGGGTGAAAACGAATAAAAAAAATGTGAATTACAAAGTAATAGCAGCTGTAGTAAAATTAAGAACCATCTGGGAAGACAAGTAGATTTGTATGAAATAAAAGGTCAGACTTGCCTGCGTTTGTCTTCTTGATTGTTATTTAAGCTCTCGGTTCTTGATTGTTATTTAAGCTTCCGATTCTGATGGTTATTTAAGCTTCCGGTTCTTATTGGCTGTTATTTAAGCTTCTGATTCTTTATTGTTATTTAAGCTTCCGATTCTTGTTTGTTATTTAAGCTTCTCCGATTCTTGATTGTTATTTAAGCTCTGGTTCTTGGCTGTTATTTAAGATTCTGATTCTTGATTGTTATTTAAGCTCTGATTCTTGCTTGTTATTTAAGCTTTTCCGGTTCTTGATTGTTATTTAAGCTCTGATTCTTGATTGTTATTTGGCCCATTCTTGATTGTTATTTAAGCTTCCGATTCTTGATTGTTATTTAAGCTCTGGATTCTTGTTTGTTATTTAAGTTCTCGATTCTTGATTGTTATTTAAGCTTCCGATTCTTGATTGTTATTTAAGCCTCGGTTCTGACTGTTACTTGCTTCCGGTTCTTGATTGTTATTTAAGCTTCCGCCTCTGGATTGTTATTTAAGTCTTCCGATTCTTGATTGTTATTTAAGCTCTGATTCTGATTGTTATTTAAGCTTCCGATTCTTGATTGTTATTTAAGCTTCCGATTCTTGTTTGTTATTTAAGCTTCCGATTCTTGATTGTTATTTAAGCTCTTGTTCTTGGCTGTTATTTAAGCTTCCGGTTCTTGATTGTTATTTAAGCTTCTCGATTCTTGATTGTTATTTAAGCTCTGATTCTTGATTGTTATTTAAGCTCTCGATTCTTGATTGTTATTTAAGCTCTGATTCTTGATTGTTATTTAAGCTCGTTCTTGATTGTTATTTAAGCTCCTGGTTCTTGATTGTTATTTAAGCTTCGGTTCTTGATTGTTATTTAAGCTCTCGATTCTTGATTGTTATTTAAGCTCCGATTCTTGATTGTTATTTAAGCTCTGATTCTTGATTGTTATTTAAGCTCTCGGGTTCTTGGGTGTTATTTAAGCTCCGATTCTTGATTGTTATTTAAGCTTCCGATTCTTGATTGTTATTTAAGCTCTTGCTCTTGGGTGTTATTAAGCTCTGATTCTTGATTGTTATTTAAGTTTGATTCTTGATTGTTATTTAAGCTTCCGATTCTTGATTGTTATTTAAGCTCCTGCCTGATTGTTATTTAAGCTTCGGTTCTTGATTGTTATTTAAGCCTGGTTCTTGATTGTTATTTAGAAGCTTCTGATTCTTGATTGTTATTTAAGCTTCCGATTCTTGATTGTTATTTAAGCTTCCGATTCTTGATTGTTATTTAAGCTTCCGATTCTTGTTTGTTATTTAAGCTTCCGATTCTTGATTGTTATTTAAGCTTCCGGTTCTTGGCTGTTATTTAAGCTTCCTGGTTCTTGATTGTTATTTAAGCTCGATTCTTGATTGTTATTTAAGCTTCCGATTCTGATTGTTATTTAAGCTCTGGATTCTTGATTGTTATTTAAGCTCTCGGTTCTTGGGTGTTATTTAAGCTTCCGATTCTTGATTGTTATTTAAGCTTCCGATTCTTGATTGTTATTTAAGCTCCTGGTTCTTGGGTGTTATTTAAGCTTCCGATTCTTGATTGTTATTTAAGCTCTGATTCTTGATTGTTATTTAAGCCCTGATTCTGATTGTTATTTAAGTTTCTCGGTTCTTGATTGTTATTTAAGCTCCTGGTTCTTGGGTGTTATTTAACCTTCCGACTTCGATTGTTATTTAAGCTCGATTCTTGATTGTTATTTAAGCTTCCGATTCTTGATTGTTATTTAAGCTTCTCCGGTTCTTGATTGTTATTTAAGCTCCTGGTTCTTGGGTGTTATTTAAGCTCTGATTCTTGATTGTTATTTAAGCTCTTGATTCTTGATTGTTACTAAGCTCGATTTCTTGATTGTTATTTAAGCTCTCGATTCTTGCTGTTATTTAAGATTCCGGTTCTTGATTGTTATTTAAGCTCTGATTCTTGATTGTTATTTAAGCTCTTGGTTCTTTGATTGTTATTTAAGCTCTCGATTCTTGATTGTTATTTAAGCTTCTGGTTCTTGATTGGTTATTTAAGCTCCTGGTTCTTGGGTGTTATTTAAGCTTCCGGTTCTTGGGTGTTATTTAAGCTCTGATTCTTGATTGTTATTTAAGCTCTGATTCTTGATTGTTATTTAAGCTTCCGATTCTTGATTGTTATTTAAGTTTCTCTGATTCTTGATTGTTATTTAAGCTTCCGGTTCTTGATTGTTATTTAAGCTTCCGATTCTTGATTGTTATTTAAGCCTCTGATTCTTGATTGTTATTTAAGCTTCCGGTTCTTGGGTGTTATTTAAGCTTCCGATTCTTGATTGTTATTTAAGTTTCCGATTCTTGATTGTTATTTAAGCTTCCGATTCTTGATTGTTATTTAAGCTCCTGGTTCTTGGTGTTATTTAAGCTTCTCGATTCTTGATTGTTATTTAAGCTCCGATTCTTGATTGTTATTTAAGTCTCGGTTATTGGGTGTTATTTAAGCTCTCGATTCTTGATTGTTATTTAAGCTTCCGATTCTTGATTGTTATTTAAGCTTCCTAGTTCTTGATTGTTATTTAAGCTCTCGATTCTTGATTGTTATTTAAGCTTCCGGTTCTCGATTGTTATTTAAGCTTCCGGTTCTTGGGTGTTATTTAAGCTTCTCGATTCTTGATTGTTATTTAAGCTTCTCGATTCTTGATTGTTATTTAAGCTTCTGATTCTTGATTGTTATTTAAGCTCCTGATTCTTGGCTGTTATGTAAGATTCGGTTCTTGATTGTTATTTGGCCTGATTCTTGGCTGTTATTTAAGATTCCGGTTCTTGATTGTTATTTAAGCTTCCGATTCTTGATTGTTATTTAAGCTTCCGATTCTTGATTGTTATTTAAGCTCCTGTTCTTGATTGTTATTTAAGCTTCTGATTCTTGATTGTTATTTAAGCTCTCGATTCTTGATTGTTATTTAAGCTCTCGATTCTTGATTGTTATTTAAGCTCTTGGTTCTTGATTGTTATTTAAGCTCTTGGTTCTTGGGTGTTATTTAAGCTTCCGATTTCTGATTGTTATTTAAGCTTCCGATTCTTGATTGTTATTTAAGCTCTGATTCTTGATTGTTATTTAAGCTCTGATTCTTGATTGTTATTTAAGCTTTCCGGTTCTTGATTGTTATTTAAGCTCTGGTTCTTGGGTGTTATTTAAGCTCTCGGTTCTTGGGTGTTATTTAAGCTTTCCGATTCTTGATTGTTATTTAAGCTTCCGATTCTTGATTGTTATTTAAGCTCTGATTCTTGATTGTTATTTAAGCTTCCGGTTCTTGATTGTTGTTTAAGTTTGATTCTTCGATTGTTATTTAAGCTCTCCGGTTCTTGATTGTTATTTAAGTTTTCCGGTTCTTGGTGCGTTTAAGCTTCCGATTCTTGATTGTTATTTAAGCTCTGATTCTTGATCGTTATTTAAGTCTCCGATTCTTGATTGTTATTTAAGCTTCTCCTGGTTCTTGGGTGTTATTTAAGTCTTCCGATTCTTGATTGTTATTTAAGCTTCTCCGATTCTTGATTGTTATTTAAGCTCTTGGTTCTTGCGTTATTTAAGCTCTGATTCTTGATTGTTATTTAAGCTCTGATTCTTGATTGTTATTTAAGCTTCCGATTTCTTGATTGTTATTTAAGCTTCCGGTTCTTGATTGTTATTTAAGCTTCCGGTTCTTGGGTGTTATTTAAGCTTCCGATTCTTGATTGTTATTTAAGCTTCCGATTCTTGATTGTTATTTATGCTTCCGATTCTTGATTGTTATTTAAGCTTCCGATTCTTGATTGTTATTTAAGCTTCCGATTCTTGGCTGTTATTTAAGCTTCCGGTTCTTGATTGTTATTTAAGCTTCCGATTCTTGGCTTTTATTTAAGCTTCCGGTTCTTGATTGTTATTTAAGCTTCCGGTTCTTGATTGTTATTTAAGCTTCCGGTTCTTGGCTGTTATTTAAGCTTCCGATTCTTGATTCTTATTTAAGCTTCCGATTCTTGACTGTTATTTAACCGATTTTCTTGAAAATTTACACAGTTGTACTATAAGCGTCTGCGAGTTGTCTTAGATAGGTTTTGTGTCGAGGTACCCCCGATAAATATAAAAAATCGATAATCGAAAAAATCGGGTTATAGAGGGAGTGGGCCGATTTTAATAAAATTTCATACACTCACAGACAAAGACATAAGAAACGATATTCAGAAGTTTCAAGGTTGCAGTTCTTACAATAGTGCAGAAAATCGATTATATATATATATATATATATATATATATATATAGAAGGCAAGATGTTTGTGTGTGTGTCTGTTTATCTACCTGTATATCTGTATTTTTTTCAACTCTTTTATTTTAGTTTTTACTTTGGGTTTGGCTCTAAGTAGGTATAATTCTAGCTCTTAGACTCAGCCATGATTCCATTTACTCAGAGGACTTATTTAGCCTTCAAAATTCAGTTTATGGAGAAAAAAACTTATTTGATATCGATAGCAGGAAATCAAAATTTGACTTACATTCATTCATCTTTCTTTCAGTCTACGATTTCGTTTTAATTGGAAACAACTATTGCTTTTTAGTCTTTCGTGCCAACGTCCAAAGAGTCTGAGCTCCAGGACTATGGATTAGTTTTAAAGCTTTCATTACACCCGAGCAACGCCGGGCTATACTGCTAGTGTACACATAACTAGTGAACATTTTTATACAATTAACTGTTTGTGTACAAAACACACACACACACACACACACACACACACACACACACACACGATAATAGACCAGTGAGTCTGGAGACTATGCAGTCTACAAGTATATCTAGCTAATCCCCGTTACAGATTCCGGCTGAGGCATATTTGTGTTTCTTTGCCACCAACAGATCCAACCCGTAGCTTATACTTCCAATTAGGACTTAGAAATTTGATACAGGATATATAGAAGGAAAAAGAGACAAAAGAGAACTGCATAACCTATCCAACAATTTGGGGTGACGAGTTAGCAGAACAGGGATTAGGAGAGACTGTCAAAATTGGATATTCGTGCACGCAAAAAAATCGTTTGTCAACAGGACTCTTTTTTCCCTTAACATCGCTGTTATTTTGAATACCTTCACTCCTCGGTAATGTTTACTGTTTTAAGAGGCGATGAATAGAATTATAATAAAACCTAAATGGTAAATTTTTGTTTTGTTCCCCGAAGGCCTTTACCCCTTCAAATATTTCCAAAACATCCTTAATTCCGTGCAAATGTATATGCTGAACTCAAATCGATAATTGTTTATAGAAGAAACGTAGCTTTTTTCATGTTATCGACCAGAAATAAATCAAACTATATCTCAACCCTTACCACCGTTCTCATATCTGATTAACCGCTGAATGACTTGAGGCGTAGGATACTGAATTCGTTCTATTTACTCCGTTTTTAGCAACTACTCCGCGATTTGTTGGGTTTCGGAACTTATTTTCCGCGTATTTATCGCAAAACGGGAGTAAAATCCGAAAAATCGGAAAACTACGCGTGAAGTCAGTCTGCAGTGAATAACATTTTCTAACCGTGGTTAGGGGGTGAGATAAACAGTTCCATACTTTTCTTCTCCATAAAATTATAAACAGGTAGGTTTCTTCAATAAACAATTATCGTTTTGCGTTCAGCATTTACATTTGCACGGAAATAAGGATGTTTTAGAAATATTTGAAGGAGTAAAGGCCTTCGGGGAACAAAACAAAAATTTACAGATAACATATGAAAGAAAATTTATACATCTTCTTTGTTCTTGAGAATTGATAACAAAAATATTCAGCACTATTTATTTATTAGATTGTTTAATAGTGTTGTGGGATCTCCCCCGTTTTGTATATTATAATGGACTCGACTGAGTGTACATATAATCCTGCCATAGAGAGAACAGCGATCTGGAATAACAGTTGTAGTTGCAGTTTACAGTGGATAGTAATCGTAGAGATCCGTTACCGTTATCGAAGAGTTCCGGCAGATACCGAAGTTAACCCGAGACCAGACTAGCTCTGAGCGCCACTCAGCTAGAATAAGTTACCGGACATACTATTTCACTTCAAAGACTTGTATATAGTTATTTCTACTAATAGTATTCCTGAATTGACTAACCCGCGTTCCAGTTTGTATATTACGTTCAATATAACCTACTTTTTGTATCTCTTTATCTGTTTTTGTTGTTTATTATTTGGTGCGGTTCCTCATCTGGAATCCACAACAAATAGTGTAGTTGGTAAATTGATCTGAAGTTTATAAATGATAAAATAATAAGATTTTACATATAGTTGGTTCACATATTTGAATAATTTCGCAGACTTTTATAAATTCAAATGCAACATCAACCCCATCTTCTGTCTTCTTGAACCTCGTTCATTGTTGGTCCTTTCCTCAGTTTACCCTATTCTCAGTCTTCTCTTTCACATTCGCTTCCTGCAAACCCCTGAATACTTGTGGTATTTCTGCCTTGCTTGGGTGAAACGATTAAAAAAAAAACAGAGAACCTTTGCTGCCTGCCATCAGCATGGCTGATGCTAGACTCCAGAAGATCAACACACGGAAGCTTGTTAGCCTCACGTTTTTCATTGACATGAAGTGGAGTGACTACATCGAATCAATAGCTGTAGCTACTACAAGGAAAGTTGGGTTAGTGTGTCATACCAGAAAATCTTTCTCATCAGAATCCATCTTACACATTTACAAATCTACCATTCATTCATGCATTGAATACTGTTGTTATATCTGGTCGGGTACTCTTGCTGTACATGTAGAAATTCTTGGCAAAATCCAAAGAAGGATTTGTATTGTAATCAATCCTGACCAGGCATCTTGACTTAAATCACTTTCTCACCAATATGACGTGGCTTCCCTCGGACTTTTCTACAAATCCAAGGAGCTTTTTTCCCTGGTTCCTCGACTACATGAATTCAAGTGTGCTACTAGATAGTCATCACCCATTTACTATTGAAATAGACAAATACAACTGCCACTTCTATGCCAACAGTTCCTTTTCTTGCACTTCTCACCTTCCATTTACTTGCTTCCCTAATAAATGCAATCTTCAAAAGTTCAAATACAACATCAACCCCATCTTCTGTCTTCTTGAATCTCGTTCATTGTTTGTCCTTTCCTCAGTTTACCCTATTCTCAGTCTTCTCTTTCACATTCGCTTCCTGCAAACCCCTGAATACTTGTGGTATTTCTGCATTGCTTGGGTGAAACGATTAAAAAAAAAACATATTCACTATTATATTTAGAATTTCTATCCACATTGACAGGCCGATAACTATATGCATATTCCTGTTAACATTTATCTAAAATTGGATACTAAGAACAAATAGTAGCCTTGTGCCATACAGTATTAAGTTTAGTAAATACTGATTATATATATCTATTGGGGGAGTATTTTTTTTTAATCATCTCACCCCAAGCAAGGCATTCCACTGCCACTATTGCGCATGGGGCTACATAGGGGAAGGTAAAGAGAAGGAGTGGATAGACATAGGGAATGTCAGGAGAAAGGTGACAGATGAGTAAGGATAGCGAGGATGAGGGTCGGGCAGATGGGAAGAGTGCTTGATAGAATGGGAGCAGGTTAGTGTGTTAGAAGGTGTGTATTGACCTTACATTTAAACTCCTGGAGATTGTAGCCGTCGGGGAAGCAATTGTTTGGAAGAGAATTCCACAGTCGGGAAGTGCGAGGAAAGAAACTGTTGGAGTAGAAGTTACGGCTGCATTTTATCGGTTTCACTGTAAAAGGGTGGGATCTAGTTGCTAATCTAGTATCTCGTGCAAAATCGTATTTAGGGGGCACCAGTGATCTAAGTTCATCGGAGCAGAAGCCGTGAAAGTATTTATAGAAGAGACACAGGGAAGCCACGTCTCGCCGGTGGGAGAGAGACTGCAGGTATTATTAATGAAATACAAATGTATCAGAAATACCTCACTGATAAAGGTAAGACATTAGTGGCAATAATGTTTTTATCTAGCTAATGTCTTACCATTATGTGAGAGGCATTTTTGGGAGGTATTTCTGCTGCACCCTATATTTGTAATCTTAATTTTTTTTTAAATTATCAAGCTTAGTAGTAATAATAATTACTTTATTCCCTTGATTAAAATAATAAGAATCATTGGACCTTCAGGAAAAATTCATAAAAAACACTGGACCTGCAAAAAAAAAAAAAAAAAAAATTAAAAATTAAAAATTAAAAAAAAAATCTCAAAAGGATAGTTTTTGTCCTTGTCACCATTTTAATTACCTTCAGCAACATTTATAGTTTAAAAAAAATGATGATTAAAATTTTAATAAAACCTAAGCATATGAAAGTGAATCTATACATTAGCTTTGTTCTTGAAAATTGATAACAAAAATATTAAGCACTATTTGTTTTATGAATTTTTTTATTTACAAGATTAATTTTATATTTACAACATTCTTAGAACTAATCAGACAGTTAAGTGCCATACGTGACACACGCTTTGGGCGATCATGTCTCGAAAGAGCCATGACTGACTGGGCAAAAGATTATCCCACAGTAGGTTACCGTTGCTTTCTGCGGTCGTCTGGTTGCCAGCCAAGCCTATAGAACCCAATCTGTCTTATTATTTAACCCATAACTGGGGGGGGAAGAGACGGATTAATACCTTTCCTAAGGGTATTTGTGCGTAAGTGAATGCAAGAAATTCAAGTGGAATTCGAACTCGGCCACCCGATTTGTCATTCCGAGTCGATATTCACGGCACCACAACGCACATCCCCTTAGACCTAATGCAATGCAATATTTATCATTTACCAATTTGTAAAGAAATAGATATAACAATTTTTTATTCATAAAATTTATAAAATCTTTCTTAAGTTATTAAGATATGTGAACAAATTGGAAGAAATTTCTTTATTTTAGAAAATTCGAATCGATTGGTAATTAACCGATGTTTTACCAACCATTCAAATAAACAAATTTGAATAAACAATTTAATAAATAAATACTGTTTATTATTTTTGTTTTAAATTCTCAAGAAAAAATAAAATGTATAAATTCACTTTCATATGTTTAAATTTTATGAAAATTGTAATCATCGCTTTTTAAAACAATAAACATTGCCAATGAACGAAGATAGTTAAAATGATAGCGGTGTCAAGAGAAAAGCAATCATTTTGACACACCATATTTTTGCAGGCAAGAAGTTTAAGCATTGCTGTTTTTTATCAAAGACATCGCAACCGTTAATGCTTATCATTGTTTTATCCAGTCCTACTCTATTATTCCAACCTACCCTTTTATTAAGCGCTAACCGGATATCTCAATCTGCTCTCTTATTTCAGCCCTTCTTGATTATTTCAACCTAGAATTTATTATTCCCACCTTCTCTTCCATTCCACTCTGCACTCTTATCAAAACTTGCCCTTTTTATTCCAACCTACCCTTTAATTCTAGCCTACACTTTTATTTAGCCCTATCATAATGGTCCAGTCTGCTGTTTTATTCAGCCCTGTCCTTTTATTCCGAACAACCTTTTTGTTAAGAAATATTCGATTATTTCTGCATACCCGCTTATTACAACCCGCCCCCCATATTTCAGCGCCCCCCATATTTCAGCAACATACCCTTTTTCTTAACACGTTTTTTATTACAGCCTACCCTTCTTTTCCACTTAGCATTTCAAGAGTTCCAAAATGCTCTCTGCTGCTTACTGTTTATGGCTGGCTCTCTCGTACTACCAGTTATTTTTATTTACTTATTTTTTTTTATAATCGTTTCACCCCGAGCAAGGAATTTCACTGCTACTATTGCGCAGGGGGTTACATAGAGGGGAAAGTGGTGAGACAGGATGGTTAGATATAGAAAATGTTACATAGAGGGGAAAGGGGTGAGAAAGGATGGTTAGATATAGGAAATGTTACATAGAGGGGAAAGTGGTGAGAAAGGATGGTTAGATATAGAAAATGTTACATAGAGGGGAAAGTGGTGAGAAAGGATGGTTAGATATAGGAAATGTTACATAGAGAGGAACGTGGTGAGAAAGGATGGTTAGATATAGAAAATGTTACATAGAGGGGAAAGTGGTGAGAAAGGATGGTTAGACATAGAAAATGTTACATAGAGGGGAAAGGGGTGAGAAAGGATGGTTAGACATAGAAAATGTTACATAGAGGGGAAAGGGGTGAGAAAGGATGGTTAGATATAGAAAATGTTAATTAGAGGGGAAAGGGGTGAGAAAGGATGGTTAGATATAGAAAATGTTACATAGAGGGGAAAGGGGTGAGAAAGGATGGTTAGATATAGGAAATGTTACATAGAGGGGAAAGGGGTGAGAAAGGATGGTTAGATATAGAAAATGTTACATAGAGGGGAAAGGGGTGAGAAAGGATGGTTAGATATAGGAAATGTTACATAGAGGGGAAAGGGGTGAGAAAGGATGGTTAGATATAGAAAATGTTACATAGAGGGGAAAGGGGTGAGAAAGGATGGTTAGATATAGAAAATGTTACATAGAGGGGAAAGGGGTGAGAAAGGATGGTTAGATATAGAAAATGTTACATAGAGGGAAAAGTGGTGAGAAAGGATGGTTAGATATAGAAAATGTTACATAGAGGGGAAAGTGGTGAGAAAGGATGGTTAGACATAGGAAATGTCAAAAGGAGGGTGATAGACGGGTAAGGATACCGAGAATGAGGGTTGGGTAGATGGTGAGAGTGTTGGGAGAACAGATCCAAGTTAGTGTGATAGGAGGTGTCTATTGACCTTATATTTAAACTCCTGGAGATTGTAGCTGTCGGGAAAGCATACATGTGGAAGGGAATTCCACAGGCGGGAAGCGCGAGAAAAGAAGCTGTTGGAGAAGAAATTACGGTTACATCTTATCAGTTTTACTGTAAAAGGGTGTGACCTAGTTGCTAATCTCGTATCTCGTGTAAATTCGTACTTGACCACAATTCTTTTTCTACCCGGATTTGGATCTTAACATTCTTTGGACGACCTTTTTTTCTGTTCTTTCTCTCGCTCTCTGGCTGTCTCTCTCACCGATATTAACGAACAGATACCCTTTTTTTTCTACTCTCTCCTTCAGGGATTGGGCGGCTCTATGTTGTGTATTGGTTAGCAAGCTTGTCTCCCTGAGAACCTATTACAACTGAGTAGTAAGTTCAGTCCTCACTGGGGATCCTATACTTTCGGCCCTGCGCCACATCTAGGCGACGCTTAGAAAATCAACTCTCTATCACGGATAGGGATGATCAGAACTCTTCGCTTTTCATCGCTTGTTAACGCCGGTTGATATAAAGAATTTTTTTTTTAATCATTTCACCCCAAGCAAAGCATTCCACTGCCACTATTGCGCATGGGGCTACATAGGGGAAGGTAAAGAGAAGGAGTGGTTAGACATAGGGAATGTCAGGAGGAAGGTGACAGATGAGTAAGGATAGCGAGGATGAGGGTTGGGCAGATGAGAAGAGTGTTTGATAGAATGGGAGCAGGTTAGTGTGTTAGGAGGTGTGTATTGACCTTACATTTAAACTCCTGGAGATTGTATCTGTCGGGGAAGCAATCGTTTGGAAGGGAATTCTACAGTCGGAAAGTGCGAGGAAAGAAACTGTTGGAGTAGAAGTTGCGGTTGCATTTTATCGGTTTCACTGTAAAAGGGTGGGATCTAGTTGCTAATCTAGTATCTCGTGCAAATTCGTATTTAGGGGGCACCAGTGATCTAAGTTCATCGGAGCAGAAGCCGTGAAAGTATTTATAGAAGAGACACAGGGAAGCCACGTCGCGCCGGTGGGAGAGAGATTGCAGGCGCGGTCTGCCAAGTCGGTATCTATCACATTACAGACCCTTCTCTGAACCTTATCGAAGAATGACTCAGAAGCGACCCCCAGCCTGATGTACGCACACTTTTAGGATAGAGTTTCCTTCTCCTAGACCGCTGGCCAACAAAGGCTGTAGAAGTTAGTCTGTTCTACTATTTAATCATACTTGTGGGAAGTAGATTTGAAATCGAACCTTTCCCGTGTTTATTAGCCCATAAATGAATGTAATAAACTCGAATGGAATCTTGAGCCGATCAGTAGATACCGCTGTTTAAATTAAAGACACTCTTATTCAAATTAACTCGATCGTTATTCTCTAATATGCAAATTAGAATGCAAAATAACCGTAATAATAATAAATCAAAAAGCACTTTTCTAAGCATATTGCAAGCTATTTTGGTTCATTTGCGATGTCAAATAAAAAAGGCTAGTTTCTTTTTTAACGGATGCTAACATAGATGTGTTGAAAAACTGAAGTTTTATTCACACGAGTTTACACCTGCAGTAAAAAATGACAGCAAAATATTTCAGAGGATTATTAGTTGTTTTTTCACAGGCTATTCCCCGCCCACGAGCGTGACAGGAGAATATATATATATATATATATATATATATATATATATATATATATATATAGGAGTGTACCCCTGCCGTCAAAAATGACGACAAAATATTTTAGAGGTGTATTAACTGTCTTTTCAAAGGTTACCTCTAAAAATATATCTATATGAACTATATATATATATATATATATATATTCCGCCTGTCACACTCATGGAGAGAAAGAAAATAATGTGGCAGCGTTGGCTCAGTTCATTAGAGAGACAATAGTGAGACAGCATCGTCTCAGTTGATTCTCTTTACTACCAGTTATTGTACTTTACTACCAACTATGAAAGCTCTTGTGTGATTGGCCTTTAACGGTACCTTAATATTTAATTTTTTTGCAAAAATTATGTCGTCTAGTAGTGAAGAATATATATATTCTGTCTATTATAACAAAGACCATTGTGTGTGTGCATATTGGGCGTGTATAATGATAATATACACGCTATAAAGTCTACCTCCTTCAACCTGTAGCTCAGAGGTAGAATCGCCGACTGACGCCAATTCGGTCGGGTTTCAATCCTGGTAAAAAGCAATCGGCTGTCTAACCGCACTGATGAGCTGTGATACAGCGAAACAGATCTGTCTGCGGATCACTATATATATATAAGAAAACTAAGGCAGACACGTTATTTCATGGTAAATCGGAAGTTTAGGCCTATTTCAAACGAACCATCATCAGCTTCCATCTTTATATTACAAAAGATTTTACACGAGAGTGAGTTATCCTACCACTGTATGTACAGGATACTCCTTTGGATTCTTCTATACACACACTGCATGCTGATATATATATAATATATATAATATAATACCATTAATCAACAATTTCACACTTACACACCAGGTTCTTCAAAAGTCTAACGGTCAAAACGAAAGACACATTCCCTTAATTATCATTAACCTCAACCAACCCCACAACAACAACGAACCAAATATAAACAGAGGATGTTTCCAAACTCTTACTCTTTCCGTCTCCCGATGATATGTTGGAGTCCCAACATTGAAACAAACATATGATTGTAGAGAAGAGGACATATATAGAAAAAATTATGTCAATCAGTTAAGTGCCATACATGAGACACGCGATCATGTATCGAAAGAGACATGACTAACTGGGCAGAAGATTATCCCGCAGTAGGTTGCCATTGCTTTCTGCGGTTGACAGCCAAGGCTATAGAACCCAATCTATCCTGTTATTTAACCCATAACTGGAAGGAAGAGACGGATTAATACCTTTCCCAAGGTTATTTGCGCGTAAGTGAATGCAATGAATTCAACTGGAATTCGAACTCGGCTCCCCGATTTCTTGCTCCGAGCCGCTATCCACTGGACCACCACGCACATCCATTTCTAAGACATAATTTATAATAAATATTCACAGCTGTATACATTATATATATATATATATATATATATATATATATATATATATATATATATATATATATATATATATCGAGCACTGTTTTAAATTAATGTTTTGGACGGGGAAAAAAATTTCTTTTCTCTCCTCGTTCTATACTCACTCAGATATATATATATATCCATCCCTCCTTTCACGCTCGGTGGGGGTTGGATTATTTTGTTCATTTTTTCTCTGATGTCTTAAAGTAAGATACTCAGTGGTAGATACATCTATATATATGCTACTGTCATTTTAGGCTGTATATCAATGTGCGTTGTGGTGCAGTGGTTGTCAGATTTGGACGAGAAGCCAGAGAGCCGAGTTCGAATTCATGTTAAATGCCCTTGGAAAACGTATTAAACAGTCGCTTCTCCCTCCAGCTATGGATCAAATAAGCAGGACAGATTGGGTTCTATAGCCTTGGTCTACCACAGAAAGCTATGGCAACCAACTGCCGGAATATCTTCTTCCCAGTTAGCCATGTCTCTTTCGAGTCATGATCACCCAGGCGTGTATCACGTTGACACTTAACTGACTGACCCATCGATATAAATATTTTGCTATCATATTTTACGGCACCGGCCTACTGATATATATATATATATATATATATATATATATTATCTTACGCTTAAAGCACGACTCGGAGTTTCATGCATTACGCAATCATCAGGTGCATATTAGGATTTTACAGTATTTTAATTTTTATTTTTATTTTTGCTGTTAGCGTTACGTAAGGCCGTTATAAATTATAAATATGGGGTGACATTTTTTTTCATTGATTAAATGTATAATTTAATTAGGTTTATACCCAAAACCAAAAATGGAATAAGAAACTTAAAGCGTGAGAGTTAAAAAAAGGAAATATATATATATATATTTCAGGGCGCCGATATATTTATTGTATGTCAAAGGTGGAGGAGGTCATATTTGTTTATATTTGTGACAAAGACATCAAAAAAAAAAAAAAGAAAGAAATATTTTTTTAAAATTATGAATTAATATAAACACACACACACACATATCTATATATATATTTACTCTTAAAAATGTTTGGATATTCTACAAACTATGGGTAATAGATATTTTGTAGCTATTACCGCTCTTCAGACCAAAATTATTTACTGTTGTATGATTTGGGTCTGAAGAGCGGTGGCTTAGCTGCGAAATATCTATTACCCATGGATTTGTAGAATATCCAAATTTTTTAAAGATTATATTACTGTGTTAAATTTAATAAAAAAATTTACATTGAGTTCTACTTGAGCTTGTCTCTGTTGGAATTTACCTTACAAAAATATCAAATATTCTACGTTTATATATATATATATATATATATATATATATATATATATTGGGCGTGTATAATGATAATATACATGCTAAAAAGTAAAAGTCTGCTTCCTTCTACTAAGAACCCGTAGCTCAGAGGTAGAATAACCGACTGACGCCAATTCGGTTGGGTTTTAATCCTGGGTAAAAAGCAATCGGCTGTCTAACCGTACTGATGGGCTGTAATACAGCGAAACAGATCTGTCTGCGGATGACTATATATATATATATATATATATATATAATGGATTCTCCCGTCGCGTTCAACGTATGAGGGTCCAACCTTTTTCCAGCAAGACAACCACACAGAGATTTGTTTATAGTGGTGAAGGCATTGTGTAGTACCATCCACACTTCTTGGAACTGCTGATAGCAAACAATTGGTGCAGATGACTGCCACAGATCGCACGAACAGCAGACCTCAATTATTTAACCCATAATTGGAGGGAACGAACGGATTAATACCTTTCCCAAGGGTACCAGTGCGCAAGTGAATGCAGCGTGCTCGACTGAAATTGGAACTCGGCTCACCGATTTCCCCCTCCAAGCCGACATCCACCGCACCCCAACGCACATCCGTGAATGCTAACAGCACCTGGTATTCCCAAGTGGTCACCCACCTAAGTACTGACCAGGCTCAACGTTGCTTGTTGTTTTTCACTCATATTACATATGTTCCATTATTGTATACAAGTAGATTACAATAAATTTTATATGAGTACCACATTATGAAAAATTGAGATGGAGTAGAGTGTGGTAGTATCATAAATTTGGTGGAAAGTGGATACGAAACCCTTTAACCGGCCCTGATAATTTATCGCGGTATTATTGTTTTGAATAAGAGTATTTTATTTTTAATAATGGTACCTTTATATTGAATAAAGAAACCTCTCCATTTGAATGGACATATACAGCTTAGTCAATAAATTCTCTGACAGCTGAATAATTATTAATATTATTTTCATGCTCACTTGACTGGACTGAGTTTTGGAAGCCATATGTAAATATGACCCGCAAATACCGAAGTGTAGGTCAGCTCAGTACGTTCTTGTGGAATAGAATAAATCCACTTTTAGTTGATATGGAAGAAGACGTTTCCATAAAAAATATAGCGAATGGAACTTCAGCGAGGCGTTTACGGTAATAGGAACAATCACGTCAATGCTTAGAATCTACAAATAGATTTTCAGTCAACCGATCGATTGTTCGATAACGATAGACGAAAAATCAAGAGCATAAATATATATATATTCATTAATACTTATTTGAATATGGCCATACCTCACTTAAAGACCAGGTTACGTTTCAACGACCTGGACTCTAAACAAACTAGTCGTTAAGTGAGGATGCGTCTTTTTTTTTTTTTTTTTTTTAATTATTCCACCCGAAATAAGGCAGCAGCACCATTAGTGTACATAGTATCAGATTGAGAGAAAACAATGGGTACAGAGGGTATTGAAGAAAGGTTAAAGGGTGAACGGGATTCAAGAAGACGGAAGTTGGAAACTGACGTTCATTTACATTTTTGGAGATAGCAGCTATCAAGGTTGCAAGTATTCGGAAAGGTGTTCCACAGGAGGGATGTGCGCGAATAGAAACTGTTAGAGTAGAAGTGGTGGTTACATTTACACTACCGGCCATAATTATTTGGCCACCCCAGTTTTTTTAAAAGAAATTATGTAGTTCATACTATTTTTTAGTGTATAATTCTAAATGAAAATAAAATGGTTCTTTTGTTATTATTACTTTGCAAAATTTTACTAAGCAATTAGCGACAATTTATTCATCGCACCCATACTTTTTTTAAGTGGATAATTTTACATAAAAATAGAATGGTTCTTTTGTTACTATTACTTTGCAAAATTTCACAAATCGAGGAAGCAAAAATGAACACCTCCGAATTACCCTAAATTTACTTCATTCTTTCATTGATGAAACTGCAATATAGGTAATTATTAAATATTTATACTCATTTGATGCACATGTTATTGTGCATTATTAACAAAAGAACCATTCTATTTTCATTTACAATTATTCAATTGGCAATAAATACTAAAAAATAGTATGAAATACATCGTTATTTTAAAATACTGGGGTGGCCTAATAATTATGGCCGGTAGTGTATGTGCCGTCTTATTTCAAGACGTGGAGGACCACAAATTCCTATCTTTTGAAAGGTTTGTCTTTTTGCCGTCCTTCTCAACCATTGTTCCACCATCCATATTGGTAAGATCGTTATGTAGGTTACTCGCAGCTTTTCCCTGTCGCTGTGGCCTTCAATAAGTCCTAGGAGTGTAATATTCTTAAAGCCCCAATCTTCGTTCTGATTCTAAATATAAGCATCCTTTTTATTTTCTTTTTCCTTCAAACTTTCTTGGTACTTACATGTTGAGTGCATGATATTCTTATCATCCTTATGTGAGAAGCAGCCAAAGAAAGAAGTTGCAATTGGGCGCTATTTAACACATACTGCGTGTAAAACATCTGTGTCAACTAAATTTAAATAAATTTAATATCACTTTTGTGTCATTTTTAACATTTCTAATTTTGTAGTGCAAAAAGAAAGACCCCCTACCTACCCCCAGAAAATATTTAAAAGACAAAATGAATTACCGACACAAAGAGTATATATATACCTTGCACGTAAAATATCCAGAAAAGAAAGATGGCTGCCCTCAGTGTCAAAGTATTTAAAGACAATAAGGTCACGCGAGATTTTCGAGATATATACGAAACGCTTCTATATAAGGCGAGACCAAATTAATGTGGACACTTTTTTTTATTTTCATTTTATCTTATTTATTTTTGTATTTATTCATTTCTTAGTCTTCCATCGTGACTAGTTTGAACTGTTGTTGTTGGTGGGACTCGGAGCTATTGAATTGTTTCGAATTGCTCATAAATTTTCTTTGGTGTTCCCAACAAACATGTTTGCCGCTGGAGTTAGAAACCTTTTCAACACTTTAGCTTCAAATATATTTCTATATATTTGCAAAGTACAGTGTAACCCGGATATAAGAGAAATTCAGGGACTGTGTAGTAATTCTCTTATATCCGGGTTTGGTCTATTTTATGTGCAATAGGTCACTCGCTAGTTCTTATTTTGCACGTCGGCATTCAGTGCCATTACCAAAGACCAAACCCGGATATAGTGAAACCCGGATATAAGATAATCACAACCCGGGTCCCACAACTCTCTTATACCCGGGTTACACTGTACATTACTACAGGCTCTAATTTGGAACCAGAGAAAATCCACTTATATCCGGATTTCTATTATATCCGGGGTACACTGTACATTACCACAGGCTCTAATTTGGAACCAGAGGAAATCTCTCTGATATCCGGATTTCTATTATATTCGGGGTACACTGTACATTACCACAGGCTCTAATTAGGAACCAGAGAAAATCTCTTATATCCGGATTTCTATTATATCCGGGGTACACTGTACATTACCACAGGCTCTAATTTGGAACCAGAGAAAATCTATCTTATATCCGGGTTTCTATTATATTCGGGGTACACTGTACATTACCACAGGCTCTAATTTGGAACCAGAGAAAATCTCTCTTATATCCGGATTTCTATTATATCCGGGGTACACTGTACATTACCACAGGCTCTAATTTGGAACCAGAGAAAATCTCTCTGATATCCGGATTTCTATTATATCCGGGGTACACTGTACATTACCACAGGCTCTAATTTGGAACCAGAGAAAATCTCTCTTATATCCGGATTTCTATTATATCCGGGGTACACTGTACATTACCACAGGCTCTAATTAGGAACCAGAGAAAATCTCTCTTATATCCGGATTTCTATTATATTCGGGGTACACTGTACATTACCACAGGCTCTAATTTGGAACAAGAGAAAATCTCTCTTATATCCGGATTTCTATTATATCCGAGTTATACTGGACTGTATTGAACAGTTAATGAAATAAATACTGGTCAATGGTGCATTATCGTTTGCGAGGTTTCTTGCATTATCCTAACAGTTATGTTTCAAATTATCCTCAAGGCTATTAATAGAAATGATTGTGGATCAGAAAGCGGATAGTTGTAACCATTTTAGAGTGTTGTTTGATAAATTTTATTATTTACTATTATTATTCGGTCGAGCTAGTTCAGACATTCATGAGTCTATCGCACCACCCATCACGTTGCTACATCAAGATCATTAAATAGTTGATCAATGTTGGTGGTTGCTGGGCGATCAACCCGTCTTGCGCCATGGCTAGGTGTCCAGTGCAATAGGTCACTCGCTAGTTCTTCTTTTGCACGTCGGAATTCAGTGCCATTACTTACTTGGGCAATGTAGATAGCTGCTGAGTGATCAACTCGTCTTGCGGCATGGCTAGGTGTCCAGTGCAATAGGTCACTCGCTAGTTCTTATTTTGCACGTCGGCATTCAGTGCCATTACTTAATTGGGCAATGTAGATGGCTGCTGGGTGATCAACTCGTCATGCGACATGGCTAGGTGTCCAGTGCAATAGGTCACTCGCTAGTTCTTATTTTGCACGTCGGCATTCAGTGCCATTACTTACTTGGGCAATGTAGATGGCTGCTGAGTGATCACCTCGTCTTGCGCCATGGCTAGGTGTCCAGTGCATTAGGTCACTCGCTAGTTCTTGTTTTGCACGTCGGCATTCAGTGCCATTACTTACTTGGGCAATGTAGATGGCTGCTGAGTGATCAACTCGTCTTGCTCTATGGCTAGGTGTCCAGTGCATTAGGTCACTCGCTAGTTCTTATTTTGCACGTCGGCATTCAGTGCCATTACTTACTTGGGCAATGTAGATGGCTGCTGAGTGACCAACTCGTCTTGCGCCATGGCTAGGTGTCCAGTGCATTAGGTCACTCGCTAGTTCTTATTTTGCACGTCGGCATTCAGTGCCATTACTTACTTGGGCAATGTAGATGGCTGCTGAGTGATCAACTCGTCTTGCTCTATGGCTAGGTGTCCAGTGCATTAGGTCACTCGCTAGTTCTTATTTTGCACGTCGGCATTCAGTGCCATTACTTACTTGGGCAATGTAGATGGCTGCTGAGTGACCAACTCGTCTTGCTCTATGGCTAGGTGTCCAGTGCATTAGGTCACTCGCTAGTTCTTATTTTGCACGTCGGCATTCAGTGCCATTACTTACTTGGGCAATGTAGATGGCTGCTGAGTGACCAACTCGTCTTGCGCCATGGCTAGGTGTCCAGTGCATTAGGTCACTCGCTAGTTCTTATTTTGCACGTCGGCATTCAGTGCCATTACTTACTTGGGCAATGTAGATGGCTGCTGAGTGATCAACTCGTCTTGCTCTATGGCTAGGTGTCCAGTGCAATAGGTCACTCGCTAGTTCTTATTTTGCACGTCGGCATTCAGTGCCATTACTTACTTGGGCAATGTAGATGGCTGCTGAGTGATCAACTCGTCTTGCGCTATGGCTAGGTGTCCAGTGCAATAGGTCACTCGCTAGTTCTTATTTTGCGCGTCGGCATTCAGTGCCATTACTTACTTGGGCAATGTAGATGGCTGCTGAGTGATCAATTCGTCTTGCGCCATGGCTAGGTGTCCAGTGCAATAGGTCACTCGCTAGTTCTTAGTTTGCACGTCGGAATTCAGTGCCATTACTTACTTGGGCAATGTAGATGGCTGCTGAGTGATCAACTCGTCTTGCGCCATGGCAAGGTGTCCAGTGCAATAGGTCACTCGCTAGTTCTTGTTTTGCACGTCGGCATTCAGTGCCATTACTTACTTGGGCAATGTAGATGGCTGCTGAGTGATCAACTCGTCTTGCGCTATGGCTAGGTGTCCAGTGCAATAGGTCATTCGCTAGTTCTTATTTTGCGCGTGGCATTCAGTGCCATAACTTACTTGGGCAATGTAGATGGCTGCTGAGTGATCAACTCGTCTTGCGCCATGGCTAGGTGTCCAGTGCAATAGGTGAATCGCCAGTCCTTATTTTGCACGTCGGCATTCAGTGCCATTACTTACTTGGGCAATGTAGATAGCTGCTGACTGATCAACTCGTCTTGCGCCATGGTTAGGTGTCCAGTGCAATAAGTCACTCGCTAGTTCTTATTTTTCACGTCGGCATTTAGTGCCATTACTTGCTTGTCAATGTAGATGGCTGCTGAGTGATCAACTCGTCTTGCGCAATGGCTAGGTGTCCAGTGCAATAGGTCACTCGCTAGTTCTTATTTTGCACGTCGGCATTCAGCGCCATTAATTACTTGGGCAATGTAGATGGGTGCTGAGTGATCAACTCGTCTTGCGCCATGGCTAGGTGTCCAGTGCAATAGGTCACTCGCTAGTTCTTATTTTGCGCGTCGGCATTCAGTGCCATTACTTACTTGGGCAATGTAGATGGCTGCTGAGTGATCAACTCGTCTTGCGCCATGGCTAGGTGTCCAGTGCAATAGGTCACTCGCTAGTACTTATTTTGCACGTAGGCATTCAGTGCCATTACTTACTTGGGCAATGTAGATGGCTGCTGAGTGATCACCTCGTCTTGCGCCATGGCTAGGTGTCCAGTGCAATACGTCACTCGCTAGTTCTTATTTTGCACGTCGGAATTCAGTGCCATTACTGACTTGGGAAATGTACATGACTGCTGAGTGATCAACTCGTCTTGCGCCATGGCTAGGTGTCCAGTGCAATAGGTCACACGCAAGTTCTTATTTTGCACGTCGGAATTCAGTTCCATTACTTACTTGGGCAATGTAGATGGCTGCTGAGTGATCAACTCGTCTTGCGCTATGGCTAGGTGTCCAGTGCAATAGGTCACTCGCTAGTTCTTGTTTTGCACGTCGGCATTCAGTGCCATTACTTACTTGGGCAATGTAGATGGCTGCTGAGTGATCAACTCGTCTTGGGCCATGGCTAGGTGTCCAGTGCAATAGGTCACTCGCTAGTTCTTATTTTGCACGTCGGCATTCAGTGCCATTACTTACTTGGGCAATGTAGATGGCTGCTGAGTGATCAACTCGTCTTGCGCTATGGCTAGGTGTCCAGTGCAATAGGTCACTCGCTAGTTCTTATTTTGCACGTCGGCATACAGTGCCATTACTTACTTGGGCAATGTAGATGGCTGCTGAGTGATCAACTCGTCTTGCGCTATGGCTAGGTGTCCAGTGCAATAGGTCATTCGCTAGTTCTTCTTTTGCACGTCGGCATTAAGTGCCATTACTTACTTGGGCAATGTAGATGGCTGCTGAGTTATCAACTCGTCTTGCGCCATGGCTAGGTGTCCAGTGCAATAGGTCACTCGCTAGTTCTTATTTTGCACGTCGGCATTCAGTGCCATTACTTACTTGGGCAATGTAGATGGCTGCTGAGTGATCACCTCGTCTTGCGCCATAGCTAGGTGTCCAGTGCAATAGGTCACTCGCTAGTTCTTATTTTGCACGTCGGCATTCAGTGCCATTACTTACTTGGGCAATGCAGAGGGCTGCTGAGTGATCAACACGTCTTGCGCCATGGCTAGGTGTCCGGAGCAATAGGTCACTCGCTAGTTCTTATTTTGCACGTCGGAATTCAGTGCCATTACTTAATTGGGCAATGTAGATGGCTGCTGAGTGATCAACTCGTCTTGCGCCATGGCTAGGTGTCCAGTGCAATAGGTCACTCGCTAGTTCTTATTTTGCGCGTCGGCATTCAGTGCCATTACTTACTTGGGCAATGTAGATGGCTGCTGAGTGATCAACTCGTCTTGCGCCATGGCTAGGTGTCCAGTGCAATAGGTCACTCGCTAGTACTTATTTTGCACGTAGGCATTCAGTGCCATTACTTACTTGGGCAATGTAGATGGCTGCTGAGTGATCACCTCGTCTTGCGCCATGGCTAGGTGTCCAGTGCAATACGTCACTCGCTAGTTCTTATTTTGCACGTCGGAATTCAGTGCCATTACTGACTTGGGAAATGTACATGACTGCTGAGTGATCAACTCGTCTTGCGCCATGGCTAGGTGTCCAGTGCAATAGGTCACACGCAAGTTCTTATTTTGCACGTCGGAATTCAGTTCCATTACTTACTTGGGCAATGTAGATGGCTGCTGAGTGATCAACTCGTCTTGCGCTATGGCTAGGTGTCCAGTGCAATAGGTCACTCGCTAGTTCTTGTTTTGCACGTCGGCATTCAGTGCCATTACTTACTTGGGCAATGTAGATGGCTGCTGAGTGATCAACTCGTCTTGGGCCATGGCTAGGTGTCCAGTGCAATAGGTCACTCGCTAGTTCTTATTTTGCACGTCGGCATTCAGTGCCATTACTTACTTGGGCAATGTAGATGGCTGCTGAGTGATCAACTCGTCTTGCGCTATGGCTAGGTGTCCAGTGCAATAGGTCACTCGCTAGTTCTTATTTTGCACGTCGGAATTCAGTGCCATTACTTACTTGGGCAATGTAGATGGCTGCTGAGTGATCAACTCGTCTTGCGCTATGGCTAGGTGTCCAGGGCAATAGGTCACTCGCTAGTTCTTATTTTGCACGTCGGCATTCAGTGCCATTACTTACTTGGGCAATGTAGATGGCTGCTGAGTGATCAACTCGTCTTGCGCTATGGCTAGGTGTCCAGTGCAATAGGTCATTCGCTAGTTCTTCTTTTGCACGTCGGCATTAAGTGCCATTACTTACTTGGGCAATGTAGATGGCTGCTGAGTTATCAACTCGTCTTGCGCCATGGCTAGGTGTCCAGTGCAATAGGTCACTCGCTAGTTCTTATTTTGCACGTCGGCATTCAGTGCCATTACTTACTTGGGCAATGTAGATGGCTGCTGAGTGATCACCTCGTCTTGCGCCATAGCTAGGTGTCCAGTGCAATAGGTCACTCGCTAGTTCTTATTTTGCACGTCGGCATTCAGTGCCATTACTTACTTGGGCAATGCAGAGGGCTGCTGAGTGATCAACACGTCTTGCGCCATGGCTAGGTGTCCGGAGCAATAGGTCACTCGCTAGTTCTTATTTTGCACGTCGGAATTCAGTGCCATTACTTAATTGGGCAATGTAGATGGCTGCTGAATGATCAACTCGTCTTGCGCTATGGCTAGCGTCCAGTGCAATAGGTCACTCGCTAGTTCTTATTTTGCACGTCGGCATTCAGTGCCATTACTTACTTGGGCAATGTAGATGGCTGCTGAGTGATCAACTCGTCTTGCGCTATGGCTAGGTGTCCAGTGCAATAGGTCACTCGCTAGTTCTTATTTTGCACGTCGGCATACAGTGCCATTACTTACTTGGGCAATGTAGATGGCTGCTGAGTGATCAACTCGTCTTGCGCTATGGCTAGGTGTCCAGTGCAATAGGTCATTCGCTAGTTCTTCTTTTGCACGTCGGCATTAAGTGCCATTACTTACTTGGGCAATGTAGATGGCTGCTGAGTTATCAACTCGTCTTGCGCCATGGCTAGGTGTCCAGTGCAATAGGTCACTCGCTAGTTCTTATTTTGCACGTCGGCATTCAGTGCCATTACTTACTTGGGCAATGTAGATGGCTGCTGAGTGATCACCTCGTCTTGCGCCATAGCTAGGTGTCCAGTGCAATAGGTCACTCGCTAGTTCTTATTTTGCACGTCGGCATTCAGTGCCATTACTTACTTGGGCAATGCAGAGGGCAGCTGAGTGATCAACACGTCTTGCGCCATGGCTAGGTGTCCGGAGCAATAGGTCACTCGCTAGTTCTTATTTTGCACGTCGGAATTCAGTGCCATTACTTAATTGGGCAATGTAGATGGCTGCTGAGTGATCAACTCGTCTTGCGCCATGGCTAGGTGTCCAGTGCAATAGGTCACTCGCTAGTTCTTATTTTGCGCGTCGGCATTCAGTGCCATTACTTACTTGGGCAATGTAGATGGCTGCTGAGTGATCAACTCGTCTTGCGCCATGGCTAGGTGTCCAGTGCAATAGGTCACTCGCTAGTACTTATTTTGCACGTAGGCATTCAGTGCCATTACTTACTTGGGCAATGTAGATGGCTGCTGAGTGATCACCTCGTCTTGCGCCATGGCTAGGTGTCCAGTGCAATACGTCACTCGCTAGTTCTTATTTTGCACGTCGGAATTCAGTGCCATTACTGACTTGGGAAATGTACATGACTGCTGAGTGATCAACTCGTCTTGCGCCATGGCTAGGTGTCCAGTGCAATAGGTCACACGCAAGTTCTTATTTTGCACGTCGGAATTCAGTTCCATTACTTACTTGGGCAATGTAGATGGCTGCTGAGTGATCAACTCGTCTTGCGCTATGGCTAGGTGTCCAGTGCAATAGGTCACTCGCTAGTTCTTGTTTTGCACGTCGGCATTCAGTGCCATTACTTACTTGGGCAATGTAGATGGCTGCTGAGTGATCAACTCGTCTTGGGCCATGGCTAGGTGTCCAGTGCAATAGGTCACTCGCTAGTTCTTATTTTGCACGTCGGCATTCAGTGCCATTACTTACTTGGGCAATGTAGATGGCTGCTGAGTGATCAACTCGTCTTGCGCTATGGCTAGGTGTCCAGTGCAATAGGTCACTCGCTAGTTCTTATTTTGCACGTCGGAATTCAGTGCCATTACTTACTTGGGCAATGTAGATGGCTGCTGAGTGATCAACTCGTCTTGCGCTATGGCTAGGTGTCCAGGGCAATAGGTCACTCGCTAGTTCTTATTTTGCACGTCGGCATTCAGTGCCATTACTTACTTGGGCAATGTAGATGGCTGCTGAGTGATCAACTCGTCTTGCGCTATGGCTAGGTGTCCAGTGCAATAGGTCATTCGCTAGTTCTTCTTTTGCACGTCGGCATTAAGTGCCATTACTTACTTGGGCAATGTAGATGGCTGCTGAGTTATCAACTCGTCTTGCGCCATGGCTAGGTGTCCAGTGCAATAGGTCACTCGCTAGTTCTTATTTTGCACGTCGGCATTCAGTGCCATTACTTACTTGGGCAATGTAGATGGCTGCTGAGTGATCACCTCGTCTTGCGCCATAGCTAGGTGTCCAGTGCAATAGGTCACTCGCTAGTTCTTATTTTGCACGTCGGCATTCAGTGCCATTACTTACTTGGGCAATGCAGAGGGCTGCTGAGTGATCAACACGTCTTGCGCCATGGCTAGGTGTCCGGAGCAATAGGTCACTCGCTAGTTCTTATTTTGCACGTCGGAATTCAGTGCCATTACTTAATTGGGCAATGTAGATGGCTGCTGAATGATCAACTCGTCTTGCGCTATGGCTAGCGTCCAGTGCAATAGGTCACTCGCTAGTTCTTATTTTGCACGTCGGCATTCAGTGCCATTACTTACTTGGGCAATGTAGATGGCTGCTGAGTGATCAACTCGTCTTGCGCCATGGCTAGGTGTCCAGTGCAATAGGTCACTCTCTAGTTCTTATTTTGCACGTCGGCATTCTGTGCCATTACTTACTTGGGCAATGTAGATGGCTGCTGAGTGATCAACTCGTCTTGCGCCATGGCTAGGTGTCCAGTGCAATAGGTCATTCGCTAGTTCTTATTTTGCACGTCGGAATTCAGTGCCATTACTTACTTGGGCAATGTAGATGGCTGCTGAGTGATCAACTCGTCTTGCGCTATGGCTAGGTGTCCAGTGCAATAGGTCACTCGCTAGTTCTTATTTTGCACGTCGGAATTCAGTGCCATTACTTACTTCGGCAATGTAGATGGCTGCTGAGTGATCAACTCGTCTTGCGCCATGGCTAGGTGTCCAGTGCAATATGTCACTCGCTAGTTCTTGTTTTGCACGTCGGCATTCTGCCATTACTTACTTGGGCAATGTAGATGGCTGCTGAGTGATCAACTCGTCTTGCGCTATGGCTAGGTGTCCAGTGCAATAGGTCACTCGCTAGTTCTTATTTTGCACGTCGGCATTCAGTGCCATTACTTACTTGGGCAATGTAGATGGCTGCTGAGTGATCAACTCGTCTTGCGCCATGGCTAGGTGTCCGGAGCAATAGGTCACTCGCTAGTTCTTATTTTGCACGTCGGCATTCAGTGCCATTATTTACTTGGGCAATGTAGATGGCTGCTGAGTGATCAACTCGTCTTGCGCCATGGCTAGTTGTCCAGTACAATAGGTCACTCACTAGTTCTTATTTTGCACGTCGGCATTCAGTGCCGTCAATTACTTGGGCAATGTAGATGGCTACTGAGTGATCAACTCGTCTTGCGCCATGGCTAGGTGTCCAGTGCAATAGGTCACTCATTAGTTCTTATTTTGCACGTCGGCATTCAGTGCCATTACTTACTTGGGCAATGTAGATGGCTGCTGAGTGATCAACACGTCTTGCGCCATGGCTAGGTGTCCAGTGCAATAGGTCACTCACTAGTTCTTATTTTGCACGTCGGCATTCAGTGCCATTACTTAATTGGACAATGTAGATGGCTGCTGAGTGATCAACTCGTCTTGCGCCATGGCTAGGTGTCCAGTGCAATAGGTCACTCACTAATTCTTGTTTTGCACGTCGGAATTCAGTGCCATTACTTAATTGGGCAATGTAGATGGCTGCTGAGTGATCAACTCGTCTTGCGCCATGGCTAGGTGTCCAGTGCAATAGGTCACTCGCTAGTTCTTATTTTGCACGTCGGCATTCAGTGCCGTTAATTACTTGGGCAATGTAGATGGCTACTGAGTGATCAACTCGTCTTGCGCCATGGCTAGGTGTCCAGTGCAATAGGTCACTCGCTAGTTCTTATTTTGCACGTCGGCATTCATTGCCATTACTTACTTGTCAATGTAGATGGCTACTGAGTGATCAACTCGTCTTGCGCCATGGCTAGGTGTCCAGTGCAATAGGTCACTCGCTAGTTCTTATTTTGCACGTCGGCATTCAGTGCCATTACTTAATTGGACAATGTAGATGTCTGCTGAGTGATCAACTCGTCTTGCGCCATGGCTAGGTGTCCAGTGCAATAGGTCACTCGCTAGTTCTTATTTTGCACGTCGGCATTCAGTGCCATTAATTACTTGGGCAATGTAGATGGCTGCTGAGTGATCAACTCGTCTTGCGTCATGGCTAGGTGTCCAGTGCAATAGGTCACTCGCTACTTCTTATTTTGCACGTCGGCATTCAGTGCCATTACTTAATTGGACAATGTAGATGTCTGCTGAGTGATCAACTCGTCTTGCGCCATGGCTAGGTGTCCAGTGCAATAGGTCACTCGCTAGTTCTTATTTTGCACGTCGGCATTCAGTGCCATTAATTACTTGGGCAATGTAGATGGCTGCTGAGTGATCAACTCGTCTTGCGTCATGGCTAGGTGTCCAGTGCAATAGGTCACTCGCTAGTTCTTATTTTGCACGTCGGCATTCAGTGCCATTAATTACTTGGGCAATGTAGATGGCTGCTGAGTTATCAACTCGTCTTGCGCCATGGCTAGGTGTCCAGTGCAATAGGTCACTCGCTAGTTCTTATTTTGCACGTCGGCATTCAGTGCCATTACTTACTTGGGCAATGTAGATGGCTGCTGAGTGATCACCTCGTCTTGCGCCATAGCTAGGTGTCCAGTGCAATAGGTCACTCGCTAGTTCTTATTTTGCACGTCGGCATTCAGTGCCATTACTTACTTGGGCAATGCAGAGGGCTGCTGAGTGATCAACACGTCTTGCGCCATGGCTAGGTGTCCGGAGCAATAGGTCACTCGCTAGTTCTTATTTTGCACGTCGGAATTCAGTGCCATTACTTAATTGGGCAATGTAGATGGCTGCTGAATGATCAACTCGTCTTGCGCTATGGCTAGCGTCCAGTGCAATAGGTCACTCGCTAGTTCTTATTTTGCACGTCGGCATTCAGTGCCATTACTTACTTGGGCAATGTAGATGGCTGCTGAGTGATCAACTCGTCTTGCGCCATGGCTAGGTGTCCAGTGCAATAGGTCACTCTCTAGTTCTTATTTTGCACGTCGGCATTCTGTGCCATTACTTACTTGGGCAATGTAGATGGCTGCTGAGTGATCAACTCGTCTTGCGCCATGGCTAGGTGTCCAGTGCAATAGGTCATTCGCTAGTTCTTATTTTGCACGTCGGAATTCAGTGCCATTACTTACTTGGGCAATGTAGATGGCTGCTGAGTGATCAACTCGTCTTGCGCTATGGCTAGGTGTCCAGTGCAATAGGTCACTCGCTAGTTCTTATTTTGCACGTCGGAATTCAGTGCCATTACTTACTTCGGCAATGTAGATGGCTGCTGAGTGATCAACTCGTCTTGCGCCATGGCTAGGTGTCCAGTGCAATATGTCACTCGCTAGTTCTTGTTTTGCACGTCGGCATTCTGCCATTACTTACTTGGGCAATGTAGATGGCTGCTGAGTGATCAACTCGTCTTGCGCTATGGCTAGGTGTCCAGTGCAATAGGTCACTCGCTAGTTCTTATTTTGCACGTCGGCATTCAGTGCCATTACTTACTTGGGCAATGTAGATGGCTGCTGAGTGATCAACTCGTCTTGCGCCATGGCTAGGTGTCCGGAGCAATAGGTCACTCGCTAGTTCTTATTTTGCACGTCGGCATTCAGTGCCATTATTTACTTGGGCAATGTAGATGGCTGCTGAGTGATCAACTCGTCTTGCGCCATGGCTAGTTGTCCAGTACAATAGGTCACTCACTAGTTCTTATTTTGCACGTCGGCATTCAGTGCCGTCAATTACTTGGGCAATGTAGATGGCTACTGAGTGATCAACTCGTCTTGCGCCATGGCTAGGTGTCCAGTGCAATAGGTCACTCATTAGTTCTTATTTTGCACGTCGGCATTCAGTGCCATTACTTACTTGGGCAATGTAGATGGCTGCTGAGTGATCAACACGTCTTGCGCCATGGCTAGGTGTCCAGTGCAATAGGTCACTCACTAGTTCTTATTTTGCACGTCGGCATTCAGTGCCATTACTTAATTGGACAATGTAGATGGCTGCTGAGTGATCAACTCGTCTTGCGCCATGGCTAGGTGTCCAGTGCAATAGGTCACTCACTAATTCTTGTTTTGCACGTCGGAATTCAGTGCCATTACTTAATTGGGCAATGTAGATGGCTGCTGAGTGATCAACTCGTCTTGCGCCATGGCTAGGTGTCCAGTGCAATAGGTCACTCGCTAGTTCTTATTTTGCACGTCGGCATTCAGTGCCGTTAATTACTTGGGCAATGTAGATGGCTACTGAGTGATCAACTCGTCTTGCGCCATGGCTAGGTGTCCAGTGCAATAGGTCACTCGCTAGTTCTTATTTTGCACGTCGGCATTCATTGCCATTACTTACTTGTCAATGTAGATGGCTACTGAGTGATCAACTCGTCTTGCGCCATGGCTAGGTGTCCAGTGCAATAGGTCACTCGCTAGTTCTTATTTTGCACGTCGGCATTCAGTGCCATTACTTAATTGGACAATGTAGATGTCTGCTGAGTGATCAACTCGTCTTGCGCCATGGCTAGGTGTCCAGTGCAATAGGTCACTCGCTAGTTCTTATTTTGCACGTCGGCATTCAGTGCCATTAATTACTTGGGCAATGTAGATGGCTGCTGAGTGATCAACTCGTCTTGCGTCATGGCTAGGTGTCCAGTGCAATAGGTCACTCGCTACTTCTTATTTTGCACGTCGGCATTCAGTGCCATTACTTAATTGGACAATGTAGATGTCTGCTGAGTGATCAACTCGTCTTGCGCCATGGCTAGGTGTCCAGTGCAATAGGTCACTCGCTAGTTCTTATTTTGCACGTCGGCATTCAGTGCCATTAATTACTTGGGCAATGTAGATGGCTGCTGAGTGATCAACTCGTCTTGCGTCATGGCTAGGTGTCCAGTGCAATAGGTCACTCGCTAGTTCTTATTTTGCACGTCGGCATTCAGTGCCATTAATTACTTGGGCAATGTAGATGGCTGCTGAGTGATCAACTCGTCTTGCGTCATGGCTAGGTGTCCAGTGCAATAGGTCACTCGCTAGTTCTTATTTTGCACGTCGGCATTCAGTGCCATTAATTACTTGGGCAATGTAGATGGCTGCTGAGTGAACAACTCGTCTTGCGCCATGGCTAGGTGTCCAGTGCAATAGGCCACTCGATAATTCTTGTTTTGCACGTCGGCATTCAGTGCCATTAATTACTGGGGCAATGTAGATGGCTACTGAGTGATCAACTCGTCTTGCGCCATGGCTAGGTGTCCAGTGCAATAGGCCACTCGATAATTCTTATTTTGCACGTCGGCATTCAGTGCCATTACTTAATTGGTCAATGTAGATGGCTGCCGAGTGATCAACTCGTCTTGCGCCATGGCTAGGTGTCCAGTGCAATAGGTCACTCGCTAGTTCTTATTTTGCACCTCGGCATTCAGTGCCATTAATTACTTGGGCAATGTAGATGGCTGCTGAGTGATCAACTCGTCTTGCGTCATGGCTAGGTGTCCAGTGCAATAGGTCACTCGCTAGTTCTTATTTTGCACGTCGGCATTCAGTGCCATTAATTACTTGGGCAATGTAGATGGCTACTGAGTGATCAACTCGTCTTGCGCCATGGCTAGGTGTCCAGTGCAATAGGCCACTCGATAATTCTTATTTTGCACGTCGGTATTCAGTGCCATTACTTAATTGGTCAATGTAGATGGCTGCCGAGTGATCAACTCGTCTTGCGCCATGGCTAGGTGTCCAGTGCAATAGGTCACTCGCTAGTTCTTATTTTGCACGTCGGCATTCAGTGCCATTACTTAATTGGACAATGTAGATGTCTGCTGAGTGATCAACTCGTCTTGCGCCATGGCTACGTGTCCAGTGCAATAGGTCACTCGCTAGTTCTTATTTTGCACGTCGGCATTCAGTGCCATTAATTACTTGGGCAATGTAGATGGCTGCTGAGTGATCAACTCGTCTTGCGTCATGGCTAGGTGTCCAGTGCAATAGGTCACTCGCTACTTCTTATTTTGCACGTCGGCATTCAGTGCCATTACTTAATTGGACAATGTAGATGTCTGCTGAGTGATCAACTCGTCTTGCGCCATGGCTAGGTGTCCAGTGCAATAGGTCACTCGCTAGTTCTTATTTTGCACGTCGGCATTCAGTGCCATTAATTACTTGGGCAATGTAGATGGCTGCTGAGTGATCAACTCGTCTTGCGCCATGGCTAGGTGTCCAGTGCAATAGGCCACTCGATAATTCTTGTTTTGCACGTCGGCATTCAGTGCCATTAATTACTGGGGCAATGTAGATGGCTACTGAGTGATCAACTCGTCTTGCGCCATGGCTAGGTGTCCAGTGCAATAGGCCACTCGATAATTCTTATTTTGCACGTCGGCATTCAGTGCCATTACTTAATTGGTCAATGTAGATGGCTGCCGAGTGATCAACTCGTCTTGCGCCATGGCTAGGTGTCCAGTGCAATAGGTCACTCGCTAGTTCTTATTTTGCACCTCGGCATTCAGTGCCATTAATTACTTGGGCAATGTAGATGGCTGCTGAGTGATCAACTCGTCTTGCGTCATGGCTAGGTGTCCAGTGCAATAGGTCACTCGCTAGTTCTTATTTTGCACGTCGGCATTCAGTGCCATTAATTACTTGGGCAATGTAGATGGCTACTGAGTGATCAACTCGTCTTGCGCCATGGCTAGGTGTCCAGTGCAAGAGGCCACTCGATAATTCTTATTTTGCACGTCGGTATTCAGTGCCATTACTTAATTGGTCAATGTAGATGGCTGCCGAGTGATCAACTCGTCTTGCGCCATGGCTAGGTGTCCAGTGCAATAGGTCACTCGCTAGTTCTTATTTTGCACGTCGGCATTCAGTGCCATTACTTAATTGGTCAATGTAGATGGCTGCCGAGTGATCAACTCGTCTTGCGCCATGGCTAGGTGTCCAGTGCAATAGGCCACTCGATAATTCTTGTTTTGCACGTCGGCATTCAGTGCCATTAATTACTTGGGCAATGTAGATGGCTGCTGAGTGATCAACTCGTCTTGCGCCATGGCTAGGTGTCCAGTGCAATAGGTCACTCGCTAGTTCTTATTTTGCACGTCGGCATTCAGTGCCATTAATTACTTGGGCAATGTAGATGGCTACTGAGTGATCAACTCGTCTTGCGCCATGGCTAGTTGTCCAGTCCAATAGGTCACTCGCTCATTCTCATTTTGCACGTCGGCATTCAGTGCCATTAATTACTTGAGCAATGTAGATGGCTACTGAGTGATCAACTCGTCTTGCGCCATGGCTAGGTGTCCAGTGCAATAGGTCACTCGCTAGTTCTTATTTTGCACGTCGGCATTCAGTGCCATTACTTCATTGGTCAATGTAGATGGCTGCCGAGTGATCAACTCGTCTTGCTCTATGGCTAGGTGTCCAGTGCAACAGGTCACTCGCTAGTTCTTATTTTGCACGTCGGCATTCAGTGCCATTACTTACTTGGGCAATGTAGATGGCTGCTGAGTGATCAACTCGTCTTGCTCTATGGCTAGGTGTCCAGTGCAATAGGTCACTCGCTAGTTCTTATTTTGCACGTCGGCATTCAGTGCCATTACTTAATTGGTCAATGTAGATGGCTGCCGAGTGATCAACTCGTCTTGCTCTATGGCTAGGTGTCCAGTGCAATAGGTCACTCGCTAGTTCTTATTTTGCACGTCGGCATTCAGTGCCATTACTTACTTGGGCAATGTAGATGGCTACTGAGTGATCAACTCGTCTTGCGCCATGGCTAGGTGTCCAGTGCAATAGGTCACTCGCTAGTTCTTATTTTGCACGTCGGCATTCAGTGCCATTACTTAATTGGTCAATGTAGATGTTTGCCGAGTGATCAACTCGTCTTGCTCTATGGCTAGGTGTCCAGTGCAATAGGTCACTCGCTAGTTCTTATTTTGCACGACGGCATTCAGTGCCATTACTTAATTGGTCAATGTAGATGGCTGCCGAGTGATCAACTCGTCTTGCGCCATGGCTAGGTGTCCAGTGCAATAGGCCACTCGATAATTCTTGTTTTGCACGTCGGCATTCAGTGCCATTAATTACTTGGGCAATGTAGATGGCTACTGAGTGATCAACTCGTCTTGCGCCATGGCTAGTTGTCCAGTACAATAGGTCACTCGCTCATTCTCATTTTGCACGTCGGCATTCAGTGCCATTAATTACTTGGGCAATGTAGATGGCTACTGAGTGATCAACTCGTCTTGCGCCATGGCTAGGTGTCCAGTGCAATAGGTCACTCGCTAGTTCTTATTTTGCACGTCGGCATTCAGTGCCATTACTTAATTGGTCAATGTAGATGGCTGCCGAGTGATCAACTCGTCTTGCTCTATGACTAGGTGTCCAGTGCAATAGGTCACTCGCTAGTTCTTATTTTGCACGTCGGCATTCAGTGCCATTACTTACTTGGGCAATGTAGATGGCTGCTGAGTGATCAACTCGTCTTGCGCCATGGCTAGGTGTCCAGTGCAATAGGTCACTCGCTAGTACTTATTTTGCACGTAGGCATTCAGTGCCATTACTTACTTGGGCAATGTAGATGGCTGCTGAGTGATCACCTCGTCTTGCGCCATGGCTAGGTGTCCAGTGCAATACGTCACTCGCTAGTTCTTATTTTGCACGTCGGAATTCAGTGCCATTACTGACTTGGGAAATGTACATGACTGCTGAGTGATCAACTCGTCTTGCGCCATGGCTAGGTGTCCAGTGCAATAGGTCACACGCAAGTTCTTATTTTGCACGTCGGAATTCAGTTCCATTACTTACTTGGGCAATGTAGATGGCTGCTGAGTGATCAACTCGTCTTGCGCTATGGCTAGGTGTCCAGTGCAATAGGTCACTCGCTAGTTCTTGTTTTGCACGTCGGCATTCAGTGCCATTAATTACTTGGGCAATGTAGATGGCTGCTGAGTGATCAACTCGTCTTGGGCCATGGCTAGGTGTCCAGTGCAATAGGTCACTCGCTAGTTCTTATTTTGCACGTCGGCATTCAGTGCCATTACTTACTTGGGCAATGTACATGGCTGCTGAGTGATCAACTCGTCTTGCGCTATGGTTAGGTGTCCAGTGCAATAGGTCACTCGCTAGTTCTTATTTTGCACGTCGGAATTCAGTGCCATTACTTACTTGGGCAATGTAGATGGCTGCTGAGTGATCAACTCGTCTTGCGCTATGGCTAGGTGTCCAGGGCAATAGGTCACTCGCTAGTTCTTATTTTGCACGTCGGCATTCAGTGCCATTACTTACTTGGGCAATGTAGATGGCTGCTGAGTGATCAACTCGTCTTGCGCTATGGCTAGGTGTCCAGTGCAATAGGTCATTCGCTAGTTCTTCTTTTGCACGTCGGCATTAAGTGCCATTACTTACTTGGGCAATGTAGATGGCTGCTGAGTTATCAACTCGTCTTGCGCCATGGCTAGGTTTCCAGTGCAATAGGTCACTCGCTAGTTCTTATTTTGCACGTCGGCATTCAGTGCCATTACTTACTTGGGCAATGTAGATGGCTGCTGAGTGATCACCTCGTCTTGCGCCATAGCTAGGTGTCCAGTGCAATAGGTCACTCGCTAGTTCTTATTTTGCACGTCGGCATTCAGTGCCATTACTTACTTGGGCAATGCAGATGGCTGCTGAGTGATCAACTCGTCTTGCGCCATGGCTAGGTGTCCGGAGCAATAGGTCACTCGCTAGTTCTTATTTTGCACGTCGGAATTCAGTGCCATTACTTAATTGGGCAATGTAGATGGCTGCTGAATGATCAACTCGTCTTGCGCTATGGCTAGTGTCCAGTGCAATAGGTCACTCGCTAGTTCTTATTTTGCACGTCGGCATTCAGTGCCATTACTTACTTGGGCAATGTAGATGGCTGCTGAGTGATCAACTCGTCTTGCGCCATGGCTAGGTGTCCAGTGCAATAGGTCACTCTCTAGTTCTTATTTTGCACGTCGGCATTCTGTGCCATTACTTACTTGGGCAATGTAGATGGCTGCTGAGTGATCAACTCGTCTTGCGCCATTGCTAGGTGTCCAGTGCAATAGGTCATTCGCTAGTTCTTATTTTGCACGTCGGAATTCAGTGCCATTACTTACTTGGGCAATGTAGATGGCTGCTTAGTGATCACCTCGTCTTGCGCCATGGCTAGGTGTCCAGCGCAATATGTCACTCGCTAGTTCTTATTTTGCACGTCGGAATTCAGTGCCATTACTTACTTGGGCAATGTAGATGGCTGCTGAGTGATCAACTCGTCTTGCGCTATGGCTAGGTGTCCAGTGCAATAGGTCACTCGCTAGTTCTTATTTTGCACGTCGGAATTCAGTGCCATTACTTACTTCGGCAATGTAGATGGCTGCTGAGTGATCAACTCGTCTTGCGCCATGGCTAGGTGTCCAGTGCAATATGTCACTCGCTAGTTCTTGTTTTGCACGTCGGCATTCTGCCATTACTTACTTGGGCAATGTAGATGGCTGCTGAGTGATCAACTCGTCTTGCGCTATGGCTAGGTGTCCAGTGCAATAGGTCACTCGCTAGTTCTTATTTTGCACGTCGGCATTCAGTGCCATTACTTACTTGGGCAATGTAGATGGCTGCTGAGTGATCAACTCGTCTTGCGCCATGGCTAGGTGTCCGGAGCAATAGGTCACTCGCTAGTTCTTATTTTGCACGTCGGCATTCAGTGCCATTATTTACTTGGGCAATGTAGATGGCTGCTGAGTGATCAACACGTCTTACGCCATGGCTAGGTGTCCAGTGCAATAGGTCACTCACTAGTTCTTATTTTGCACGTCGGCATTCAGTGCCATTATTTACTTGAGCAATGTAGATGGCTGCTGAGTGATCAACTCGTCTTGCGCCATGGCTAGTTGTCCAGTACAATAGGTCACTCACTAGTTCTTATTTTGCACGTCGGCATTCAGTGCCGTCAATTACTTGGGCAATGTAGATTGCTACTGAGTGATCAACTCGTCTTGCGCCATGGCTAGGTGTCCAGTGCAATAGGTCACTCATTAGTTCTTATTTTGCACGTCGGCATTCAGTGCCATTACTTACTTGGGCAATGTAGATGGCTGCTGAGTGATCAACACGTCTTGCGCCATGGCTAGGTGTCCAGTGCAATAGGTCACTCACTAGTTCTTATTTTGCACGTCGGCATTCAGTGCCATTACTTAATTGGACAATGTAGATGGCTGCTGAGTGATCAACTCGTCTTGCGCCATGGCTAGGTGTCCAGTGCAATAGGTCACTCACTAATTCTTGTTTTGCACGTCGGAATTCAGTGCCATTACTTAATTGGGCAATGTAGATGGCTGCTGAGTGATCAACTCGTCTTGCGCCATGGCTAGGTGTCCAGTGCAATAGGTCACTCGCTAGTTCTTATTTTGCACGTCGGCATTCAGTGCCGTTAATTACTTGGGCAATGTAGATGGCTACTGAGTGATCAACTCGTCTTGCGCCATGGCTAGGTGTCCAGTGCAATAGGTCACTCGCTAGTTCTTATTTTGCACGTCGGCATTCATTGCCATTACTTACTTGTCAATGTAGATGGCTACTGAGTGATCAACTCGTCTTGCGCCATGGCTAGGTGTCCAGTGCAATAGGTCACTCGCTAGTTCTTATTTTGCACGTCGGCATTCAGTGCCATTACTTAATTGGACAATGTAGATGGCTGCTGAGTGATCAACTCGTCTTGCGCCATGGCTAGGTGTCCAGTGCAATAGGTCACTCGCTAGTTCTTATTTTGCACGTCGGCATTCAGTGCCATTAATTACTTGGGCAATGTAGATGGCTGCTGAGTGATCAACTCGTCTTGCGTCATGGCTAGGTGTCCAGTGCAATAGGTCACTCGCTAGTTCTTATTTTGCACGTCGGCATTCAGTGCCATTAATTACTTGGGCAATGTAGATGGCTACTGAGTGATCAACTCGTCTTGCGCCATGGCTAGGTGTCCAGTGCAATAGGTCACTCGCTAGTTCTTATTTTGCACGTCGGCATTCAGTGCCATTACTTAATTGGACAATGTAGATGTCTGCTGAGTGATCAACTCGTCTTGCGCCATGGCTAGGTGTCCAGTGCAATAGGTCACTCGCTAGTTCTTATTTTGCACGTCGGCATTCAGTGCCATTAATTACTTGGGCAATGTAGATGGCTGCTGAGTGATCAACTCGTCTTGCGTCATGGCTAGGTGTCCAGTGCAATAGGTCACTCGCTAGTTCTTATTTTGCACGTCGGCATTCAGTGCCATTAATTACTTGGGCAATGGAGATGGCTGCTGAGTGATCAACTCGTCTTGCGTCATGGCTAGGTGTCCAGTGCAATAGGTCACTCGCTAGTTCTTATTTTGCACGTCGGCATTCAGTGCCATTAATTACTTGGGCAATGTAGATGGCTGCTGAGTGATCAACTCGTCTTGCGCCATGGCTAGGTGTCCAGTGCAATAGGCCACTCGATAATTCTTGTTTTGCACGTCGGCATTCAGTGCCATTAATTACTTGGGCAATGTAGATGGCTACTGAGTGATCAACTCGTCTTGCGCCATGGCTAGGTGTCCAGTGCAATAGGCCACTCGATAATTCTTATTTTGCACGTCGGCATTCAGTGCCATTACTTAATTGGTCAATGTAGATGGCTGCCGAGTGATCAACTCGTCTTGCGCCATGGCTAGGTGTCCAGTGCAATAGGTCACTCGCTAGTTCTTATTTTGCACCTCGGCATTCAGTGCCATTAATTACTTGGGCAATGTAGATGGCTGCTGAGTGATCAACTCGTCTTGCGTCATGGCTAGGTGTCCAGTGCAATAGGTCACTCGCTAGTTCTTATTTTGCACGTCGGCATTCAGTGCCATTAATTACTTGGGCAATGTAGATGGCTACTGAGTGATCAACTCGTCTTGCGCCATGGCTAGGTGTCCAGTGCAATAGGCCACTCGATAATTCTTATTTTGCACGTCGGTATTCAGTGCCATTACTTAATTGGTCAATGTAGATGGCTGCCGAGTGATCAACTCGTCTTGCGCCATGGCTAGGTGTCCAGTGCAATAGGTCACTCGCTAGTTCTTATTTTGCACGTCGGAATTCAGTGCCATTACTTAATTGGTCAATGTAGATGGCTGCCGAGTGATCAACTCGTCTTGCGCCATGGCTAGGTGTCCAGTGCAATAGGCCACTCGATAATTCTTGTTTTGCACGTCGGCATTCAGTGCCATTAATTACTTGGGCAATGTAGATGGCTGCTGAGTGATCAACTCGTCTTGCGCCATGGCTAGGTGTCCAGTGCAATAGGTCACTCGCTAGTTCTTATTTTGCACGTCGGCATTCAGTGCCATTAATTACTTGGGCAATGTAGATGGCTACTGAGTGATCAACTCGTCTTGCGCCATGGCTAGTTGTCCAGTACAATAGGTCACTCGCTCATTCTCATTTTGCACGTCGGCATTCAGTGCCATTAATTACTTGGGCAATGTAGATGGCTACTGAGTGATCAACTCGTCTTGCGCCATGGCTAGGTGTCCAGTGCAATAGGTCACTCGCTAGTTCTTATTTTGCACGTCGGCATTCAGTGCCATTAATTACTTGGGCAATGTAGATGGCTGCTGAGTGATCAACTCGTCTTGCGCCATGGCTAGGTGTCCAGTGCAATAGGCCACTCGATAATTCTTGTTTTGCACGTCGGCATTCAGTGCCATTAATTACTTGGGCACTGTAGATGGCTACTGAGTGATCAACTCGTCTTGCGCCATGGCTAGGTGTCCAGTGCAATAGGCCACTCGATAATTCTTATTTTGCACGTCGGCATTCAGTGCCATTACTTAATTGGTCAATGTAGATGGCTGCCGAGTGATCAACTCGTCTTGCGCCATGGCTAGGTGTCCAGTGCAATAGGTCACTCGCTAGTTCTTATTTTGCACCTCGGCATTCAGTGCCATTAATTACTTGGGCAATGTAGATGGCTGCTGAGTGATCAACTCGTCTTGCGTCATGGCTAGGTGTCCAGTGCAATAGGTCACTCGCTAGTTCTTATTTTGCACGTCGGCATTCAGTGCCATTACTTACTTGGGCAATGTAGATGGCTACTGAGTGATCAACTCGTCTTGCGCCATGGCTAGGTGTCCAGTGCAATAGGCCACTCGATAATTCTTATTTTGCACGTCGGTATTCAGTGCCATTACTTAATTGGTCAATGTAGATGGCTGCCGAGTGATCAACTCGTCTTGCGCCATGGCTAGGTGTCCAGTGCAATAGGTCACTCGCTAGTTCTTATTTTGCACGTCGGCATTCAGTGCCATTACTTAATTGGTCAATGTAGATGGCTGCCGAGTGATCAACTCGTCTTGCGCCATGGCTAGGTGTCCAGTGCAATAGGCCACTCGATAATTCTTGTTTTGCACGTCGGCATTCAGTGCCATTAATTACTTGGGCAATGTAGATGGCTGCTGAGTGATCAACTCGTCTTGCGCCATGGCTAGGTGTCCAGTGCAATAGGTCACTCGCTAGTTCTTATTTTGCACGTCGGCATTCAGTGCCATTAATTACTTGGGCAATGTAGATGGCTACTGAGTGATCAACTCGTCTTGCGCCATGGCTAGTTGTCCAGTACAATAGGTCACTCGCTCATTCTCATTTTGCACGTCGGCATTCAGTGCCATTAATTACTTGGGCAATGTAGATGGCTACTGAGTGATCAACTCGTCTTGCGCCATGGCTAGGTGTCCAGTGCAATAGGTCACTCGCTAGTTCTTATTTTGCACGTCGGCATTCAGTGCCATTACTTCATTGGTCAATGTAGATGGCTGCCGAGTGATCAACTCGTCTTGCTCTATGGCTAGGTGTCCAGTGCAACAGGTCACTCGCTAGTTCTTATTTTGCACGTCGGCATTCAGTGCCATTACTTACTTGGGCAATGTAGATGGCTGCTGAGTGATCAACTCGTCTTGCTCTATGGCTAGGTGTCCAGTGCAATAGGTCACTCGCTAGTTCTTATTTTGCACGTCGGCATTCAGTGCCATTACTTAATTGGTCAATGTAGATGGCTGCCGAGTGATCAACTCGTCTTGCTCTATGGCTAGGTGTCCAGTGCAATAGGTCACTCGCTAGTTCTTATTTTGCACGTCGGCATTCAGTGCCATTACTTACTTGGGCAATGTAGATGGCTACTGAGTGATCAACTCGTCTTGCGCCATGGCTAGGTGTCCAGTGCAGTAGGTCACTCGCTAGTTCTTATTTTGCACGTCGGCATTCAGTGCCATTACTTAATTGGTCAATGTAGATGGCTGCCGAGTGATCAACTCGTCTTGCTCTATGGCTAGGTGTCCAGTGCAATAGGTCACTCGCTAGTTCTTATTTTGCACGTCGGCATTCAGTGCCATTACTTAATTGGTCAATGTAGATGGCTGCCGAGTGATCAACTCGTCTTGCGCCATGGCTAGGTGTCCAGTGCAATAGGCCACTCGATAATTCTTGTTTTGCACGTCGGCATTCAGTGCCATTAATTACTTGGGCAATGTAGATGGCTGCTGAGTGATCAACTCGTCTTGCGCCATGGCTAGGTGTCCAGTGCAATAGGTCACTCGCTAGTTCTTATTTTGCACGTCGGCATTCAGTGCCATTAATTACTTGGGCAATGTAGATGGCTACTGAGTGATCAACTCGTCTTGCGCCATGGCTAGTTGTCCAGTACAATAGGTCACTCGCTCATTCTCATTTTGCACGTCGGCATTCAGTGCCATTAATTACTTGGGCAATGTAGATGGCTACTGAGTGATCAACTCGTCTTGCGCCATGGCTAGGTGTCCAGTGCAATAGGTCACTCTCTAGTTCTTATTTTGCACGTCGGCATTCAGTGCCATTACTTAATTGGTCAATGTAGATGGCTGCCGAGTGATCAACTCGTCTTGCTCTATGGCTAGGTGTCCAGTGCAATAGGTCACTCGCTAGTTCTTATTTTGCACGTCGGCATTCAGTGCCATTACTTACTTGGGCAATGTAGATGGCTGCTGAGTGATCAACTCGTCTTGCGGCATGGCTAGGTGTCCAGTGCAATAGGTCACTCGCTAGTTCTTATTTTGCACGTCGGCATTCAGTGCCATTACTTAATTGGTCAATGTAGATGGCTGCCGAGTGATCAACTCGTCTTGCTCTATGGCTAGGTGTCCAGTGCAATAGGTCACTCGCTAGTTCTTATTTTGCACGTCGGCATTCAGTGCCATTACTTACTTGGGCAATGTAGATGGCTGCTGAGTGATCAACTCGTCTTGCGCCATGGCTAGGTGTCCGGAGCAATAGGTCACTCGCTAGTTCTTATTTTGCACGTCGGCATTCAGTGCCATTATTTACTTGGGCAATGTAGATGGCTGCTGAGTGATCAACACGTCTTACGCCATGGCTAGGTGTCCAGTGCAATAGGTCACTCACTAGTTCTTATTTTGCACGTCGGCATTCAGTGCCATTATTTACTTGAGCAATGTAGATGGCTGCTGAGTGATCAACTCGTCTTGCGCCATGGCTAGTTGTCCAGTACAATAGGTCACTCACTAGTTCTTATTTTGCACGTCGGCATTCAGTGCCGTCAATTACTTGGGCAATGTAGATGGCTACTGAGTGATCAACTCGTCTTGCGCCATGGCTAGGTGTCCAGTGCAATAGGTCACTCATTAGTTCTTATTTTGCACGTCGGCATTCAGTGCCATTACTTACTTGGGCAATGTAGATGGCTGCTGAGTGATCAACACGTCTTGCGCCATGGCTAGGTGTCCAGTGCAATAGGTCACTCACTAGTTCTTATTTTGCACGTCGGCATTCAGTGCCATTACTTAATTGGACAATGTAGATGGCTGCTGAGTGATCAACTCGTCTTGCGCCATGGCTAGGTGTCCAGTGCAATAGGTCACTCACTAATTCTTGTTTTGCACGTCGGAATTCAGTGCCATTACTTAATTGGGCAATGTAGATGGCTGCTGAGTGATCAACTCGTCTTGCGCCATGGCTAGGTGTCCAGTGCAATAGGTCACTCGCTAGTTCTTATTTTGCACGTCGGCATTAAGTGCCGTTAATTACTTGGGCAATGTAGATGGCTACTGAGTGATCAACTCGTCTTGCGCAATGGCTAGGTGTCCAGTGCAATAGGTCACTCGCTAGTTCTTATTTTGCACGTCGGCATTCATTGCCATTACTTACTTGTCAATGTAGATGGCTACTGAGTGATCAACTCGTCTTGCGCCATGGCTAGGTGTCCAGTGCAATAGGTCACTCGCTAGTTCTTATTTTGCACGTCGGCATTCAGTGCCGTTAATTACTTGGGCAATGTAGATGGCTACTGAGTGATCAACTCGTCTTGCGCCATGGCTAGGTGTCCAGTGCAATAGGTCACTCGCTAGTTCTTATTTTGCACGTCGGCATTCATTGCCATTACTTACTTGTCAATGTAGATGGCTACTGAGTGATCAACTCGTCTTGCGCCATGGCTAGGTGTCCAGTGCAATAGGTCACTCGCTAGTTCTTATTTTGCACGTCGGCATTCAGTGCCGTTAATTACTTGGGCAATGTAGATGGCTACTGAGTGATCAACTCGTCTTGCGCCATGGCTAGGTGTCCAGTGCAATAGGTCACTCGCTAGTTCTTATTTTGCACGTCGGCATTCATTGCCATTACTTACTTGTCAATGTAGATGGCTACTGCGTGATCAACTCGTCTTGCGCCATGGCTAGGTGTCCAGTGCAATAGGTCACTCGCTAGTTCTTATTTTGCACGTCGGCATTCAGTGCCATTACTTAATTGGACAATGTAGATGTCTGCTGAGTGATCAACTCGTCTTGCGCCATGGCTAGGTGTCCAGTGCAATAGGTCACTCGCTAGTTCTTATTTTGCACGTCGGCATTCAGTGCCATTAATTACTTGGGCAATGTAGATGGCTGCTGAGTGATCAACTCGTCTTGCGTCATGGCTAGGTGTCCAGTGCAATAGGTCACTCGCTAGTTCTTATTTTGCACGTCGGCATTCAGTGCCATTAATTACTTGGGCAATGTAGATGGCTGCTGAGTGATCAACTCGTCTTGCGTCATGGCTAGGTGTCCAGTGCAATAGGTCACTCGCTAGTTCTTATTTTGCACGTCGGCATTCAGTGCCATTAATTACTTGGGCAATGTAGATGGCTGCTGAGTGATCAACTCGTCTTGCGTCATGGCTAGGTGTCCAGTGCAATAGGTCACTCGCTAGTTCTTATTTTGCACGTCGGCATTCAGTGCCATTAATTACTTGGGCAATGTAGATGGCTGCTGAGTGATCAACTCGTCTTGCGCCATGGCTAGGTGTCCAGTGCAATAGGCCACTCGATAATTCTTGTTTTGCACGTCGGCATTCAGTGCCATTAATTACTTGGGCAATGTAGATGGCTACTGAGTGATCAACTCGTCTTGCGCCATGGCTAGGTGTCCAGTGCAATAGGCCACTCGATAATTCTTATTTTGCACGTCGGCATTCAGTGCCATTACTTAATTGGTCAATGTAGATGGCTGCCGAGTGATCAACTCGTCTTGCGCCATGGCTAGGTGTCCAGTGCAATAGGTCACTCGCTAGTTCTTATTTTGCACGTCGGCATTCAGTGCCATTACTTAATTGGTCAATGTAGATGGCTGCCGAGTGATCAACTCGTCTTGCGCCATGGCTAGGTGTCCAGTGCAATAGGCCACTCGATAATTCTTGTTTTGCACGTCGGCATTCAGTGTCATTAATTACTTGGGCAATGTAGATGGCTGCTGAGTGATCAACTCGTCTTGCGCCATGGCTAGGTGTCCAGTGCAATAGGTCACTCGCTAGTTCTTATTTTGCACGTCGGCATTCAGTGCCATTACTTAATTGGACAATGTAGACGATGCTGAGTGATCAACTCGTCTTGCGCCATGGCTAGGTGTCCAGTGCAATAGGTCACTCACTAGTTCTTATTTTGCACCTCGGCATTCAGTGCCATTAATTACTTGGGCAATGTAGATGGCTACTGAGTGATCAACTCGTCTTGCGCCATGGCTAGGTGTCCAGTGCAATAGGTCACTCGCTAGTTCTTATTTTGCACGTCGGCATTCAGTGCCATTACTTTCTTGGGCAATGTAGATGGCTACTGAGTGATCAACTCGTCTTGCGCCATGGCTAGGTGTCCAGTGCAATAGGTCACTCCCTAGTTCTTATTTTGCACGTCGGCATTCAGTGCCATTACTTAATTGGACAATGTAGACGATGCTGAGTGATCAACTCGTCTTGCGCCATGGCTAGGTGTCCAGTGCAATAGGTCACTCACTAGTTCTTATTTTGCACCTCGGCATTCAGTGCCATTAATTACTTGGGCAATGTAGATGGCTACTGAGTGATCAACTCGTCTTGCGCCATGGCTAGGTGTCCAGTGCAATAGGTCACTCGCTAGTTCTTATTTTGCACGTCGGCATTCAGTGCCATTACTTACTTGGGCAATGTAGATGGCTACTGAGTGATCAACTCGTCTTGCGCCATGGCTAGGTGTCCAGTGCAATAGGTCACTCGCTAGTTCTTATTTTGCACGTCGGCATTCAGTGCCATTACTTACTTGGGCAATGTAGATGGCTGCTGAGTGATCAACTCGTCTTGCGCCATGGCTAGGTGTCCAGTGCAATAGGTCACTCGCTAGTTCTTATTTTGCACGTCGGCATTCAGTGCCATTACTTAATTGGACAATGTAGACGATGCTGAGTGATCAACTCGTCTTGCGCCATGGCTAGGTGTCCAGTGCAATAGGTCACTCACTAGTTCTTATTTTGCACCTCGGCATTCAGTGCCATTAATTACTTGGGCAATGTAGATGGCTACTGAGTGATCAAGTCGTCTTGCGCCATGGCTAGGTGTCCAGTGCAATAGGTCACTCCCTAGTTCTTATTTTGCACGCCGGCATTCAGTGCCATTAATTACTTGGGCAATGTAGATGGCTACTGAGTGATCAACTCGTCTTGCGCCATGGCTAGGTGTCCAGTGCAATAGGTCACTCGCTAGTTCTTATTTTGCACGTCGGCATTCAGTGCCATTACTTAATTGGACAATGTAGACGATGCTGAGTGATCAACTCGTCTTGCGCCATGGCTAGGTGTCCAGTGCAATAGGTCACTCACTAGTTCTTATTTTGCACCTCGGCATTCAGTGCCATTAATTACTTGGGCAATGTAGATGGCTACTGAGTGATCAACTCGTCTTGCGCCATGGCTAGGTGTCCAGTGCAATAGGTCACTCGCTAGTTCTTATTTTGCACGTCGGCATTCAGTGCCATTACTTAATTGGACAATGTAGACGATGCTGAGTGATCAACTCGTCTTGCGCCATGGCTAGGTGTCCAGTGCAATAGGTCACTCACTAGTTCTTATTTTGCACCTCGGCATTCAGTGCCATTAATTACTTGGGCAATGTAGATGGCTACTGAGTGATCAACTCGTCTTGCGCCATGGCTAGGTGTCCAGTGCAATAGGTCACTCGCTAGTTCTTATTTTGCACGTCGGCATTCAGTGCCATTACTTAATTGGACAATGTAGACGATGCTGAGTGATCAACTCGTCTTGCGCCATGGCTAGGTGTCCAGTGCAATAGGTCACTCACTAGTTCTTATTTTGCACCTCGGCATTCAGTGCCATTAATTACTTGGGCAATGTAGATGGCTACTGAGTGATCAACTCGTCTTGCGCCATGGCTAGGTGTCCAGTGCAATAGCTCACTCGCTAGTTCTTATTTTGCACGTCGGCATTCAGTGCCATTACTTACTTGGGCAATGTAGATGGCTGCTGAGTGATCAACTCGTCTTGCGCCATGGCTAGGTGTCCAGTGCAATAGGTCACTCGCTAGTTCTTATTTTGCACGTCGGCATTCAGTGCCATTAATTACTTGGGCAATGTAGATGGCTGCTGAGTGATCAACTCGGCTTGCGCCATGGCTAGGTGTCCAGTGCAATAGTTCACTCGCTAGTTCTTATTTTGCACGTCAGCATTCAGTGCCATTACTTAATTGAACAATGTAGATGGCTGCTGATTGATCAACTCGTCTTGCGCCATGGCTAGTTGTCCAGTACAATAGGTCACTCGATAGTTCTTATTTTGCACGTCGGCATTCAGTGCCATTAATTACTTGGGCAATGTAGATGACTGCTGAGTGATCAACTCGTCTTGCGCCATGGCTAGGTGTCCAGTGCAATAGGTCACTCACTAGTTCTTATTTTGCACGTCGGCATTCAGTGCCATTATTTACTTGGGCAATGTAGATGGCTGCTGAGTGATCAACACATCTTACGCCATGGCTAGGTGTCCAGTGCAATAGGTCACTCACTAGTTCTTATTTTGCACGTCGGCATTCAGTGCCATTATTTTCTTGTGCAATGTAGATGGCTGCTGAGTGATCAACTCGTCTTGCGCCATGGCTAGTTGTCCAGTACAATAGGTCACTCACTAGTTCTTATTTTGCACGTCGGCATTCAGTGCCGTCAATTACTTGGGCAATGTAGATGGCTACTGAGTGATCAACTCGTCTTGCGCCATGGCTAGGTGTCCAGTGCAATAGGTCACTCACTAGTTCTTATTTTGCACGTCGGCATTCAGTGCCATTACTTACTTGGGCAATGTAGATGGCTGCTGAGTGATAAACACGTCTTGCGCCATGGCTAGGTGTCCAGTGCAATAGGTCACTCACTAGTTCTTATTTTGCACGTCGGCATTCAGTGCTATTATTTACTTGGGCAATGTAGATGGCTGCTGAGTGATCGACTCGTCTTGCGCCATGGCTAGGTGTCCAGTGCAATACGTCACTCACTAATTCTTGTTTTGCACGTCGGACTTCAGTGCCATTACTTAATTGGGCAATGTAGATGGCTGCTGAGTGATCAACTCGTCTTGCACCATGGCTAGGTGTCCAGTGCAATAGGTCACTCGCTAGTTCTTATTTTGCACGTCGGCATTCAGTGCCGTTAATTACTTGGGCAATGTAGATGGCTACTGAGTGATCAACTCGTCTTGGGCTATGGCTAGGTGTCCAGTGCAATAGATCACTCGCTAGTTCTTATTTTGCACGTCGGCATTCAGTGCCATTACTTAATTGGACAATGTAGATGTCTGCTGAGTGATCAACTCGTCTTGCGCCATGGCTAGGTGTCCAGTGCAATAGGTCACTCGCTAGTTCTTATTTTGCACGTCGGCATTCAGTGCCATTAATTACTTGGGCAATGTAGATGGCTGCTGAGTGATCAACTCGTCTTGCGTCATGGCTAGGTGTCCAGTGCAATAGGTCACTCGCTAGTTCTTATTTTGCACGTCGGCATTCAGTGCCATTAATTACTTGGGCAATGTAGATGGCTGCTGAGTGATCAACTCGTCTTGCGTCATGGCTAGGTGTCCAGTGCAATAGATCACTCGCTAGTTCTTATTTTGCACGTCGGCATTCAGTGCCATTACTTAATTGGACAATGTAGATGTCTGCTGAGTGATCAACTCGTCTTGCGCCATGGCTAGGTGTCCAGTGCAATAGGTCACTCGCTAGTTCTTATTTTGCACGTCGGCATTCAGTGCCATTAATTACTTGGGCAATGTAGATGGCTGCTGAGTGATCAACTCGTCTTGCGCCATGGCTAGGTGTCCAGTGCAATAGGTCACTCGCTAGTTCTTATTTTGCACGTCGGCATTCAGTGCCATTACTTAATTGGACAATGTAGATGATGCTGAGTGATCAATTCGTCTTGCGCCATGGCTAGGTGTCCAGTGCAATAGGTCACTCCCTAGTTCTTATTTTGCACGTCGGCATTCAGTGCCATTAATTACTTGGGCAATGTAGATGGCTACTGAGTGATCAACTCGTCTTGCGCCATGGCTAGGTGTCCAGTGCAATAGGTCACTCGCTAGTTCTTATTTTGCACGTCAGCATTCAGTGCCATTACTTATTGGACAATGTAGATGGCTGCTGAGTGATCAACTCGTCTTGCGCCATGGCTAGTTGTCCAGTACAATAGGTCACTCGCTAGTTCTTATTTTGCACGTCGGCATTCAGTGCCATTAATTACTTGGGCAATGTAGATGGCTGCTGAGTGATCAACTCGTCTTGCGTCATGGCTAGGTGTCCAGTGCAATAGGTCACTCGCTAGTTCTTATTTTGCACGTCGGCATTCAGTGCCATTAATTACTTGGGCAATGGAGATGGCTGCTGAGTGATCAACTCGTCTTGCGTCATGGCTAGGTGTCCAGTGCAATAGGTCACTCGCTAGTTCTTATTTTGCACGTCGGCATTCAGTGCCATTAATTACTTGGGCAATGTAGATGGCTGCTGAGTGATCAACTCGTCTTGCGCCATGGCTAGGTGTCCAGTGCAATAGGCCACTCGATAATTCTTGTTTTGCACGTCGGCATTCAGTGCCATTAATTACTTGGGCAATGTAGATGGCTACTGAGTGATCAACTCGTCTTGCGCCATGGCTAGGTGTCCAGTGCAATAGGCCACTCGATAATTCTTATTTTGCACGTCGGCATTCAGTGCCATTACTTAATTGGTCAATGTAGATGGCTGCCGAGTGATCAACTCGTCTTGCGCCATGGCTAGGTGTCCAGTGCAATAGGTCACTCGCTAGTTCTTATTTTGCACCTCGGCATTCAGTGCCATTAATTACTTGGGCAATGTAGATGGCTGCTGAGTGATCAACTCGTCTTGCGTCATGGCTAGGTGTCCAGTGCAATAGGTCACTCGCTAGTTCTTATTTTGCACGTCGGCATTCAGTGCCATTAATTACTTGGGCAATGTAGATGGCTACTGAGTGATCAACTCGTCTTGCGCCATGGCTAGGTGTCCAGTGCAATAGGCCACTCGATAATTCTTATTTTGCACGTCGGTATTCAGTGCCATTACTTAATTGGTCAATGTAGATGGCTGCCGAGTGATCAACTCGTCTTGCGCCATGGCTAGGTGTCCAGTGCAATAGGTCACTCGCTAGTTCTTATTTTGCACGTCGGCATTCAGTGCCATTACTTAATTGGTCAATGTAGATGGCTGCCGAGTGATCAACTCGTCTTGCGCCATGGCTAGGTGTCCAGTGCAATAGGCCACTCGATAATTCTTGTTTTGCACGTCGGCATTCAGTGCCATTAATTACTTGGGCAATGTAGATGGCTGCTGAGTGATCAACTCGTCTTGCGCCATGGCTAGGTGTCCAGTGCAATAGGTCACTCGCTAGTTCTTATTTTGCACGTCGGCATTCAGTGCCATTAATTACTTGGGCAATGTAGATGGCTACTGAGTGATCGACTCGTCTTGCGCCATGGCTAGTTGTCCAGTACAATAGGTCACTCGCTCATTCTCATTTTGCACGTCGGCATTCAGTGCCATTAATTACTTGGGCAATGTAGATGGCTACTGAGTGATCAACTCGTCTTGCGCCATGGCTAGGTGTCCAGTGCAATAGGTCACTCGCTAGTTCTTATTTTGCACGTCGGCATTCAGTGCCATTAATTACTTGGGCAATGTAGATGGCTGCTGAGTGATCAACTCGTCTTGCGCCATGGCTAGGTGTCCAGTGCAATAGGCCACTCGATAATTCTTGTTTTGCACGTCGGCATTCAGTGCCATTAATTACTTGGGCACTGTAGATGGCTACTGAGTGATCAACTCGTCTTGCGCCATGGCTAGGTGTCCAGTGCAATAGGCCACTCGATAATTCTTATTTTGCACGTCGGCATTCAGTGCCATTACTTAATTGGTCAATGTAGATGGCTGCCGAGTGATCAACTCGTCTTGCGCCATGGCTAGGTGTCCAGTGCAATAGGTCACTCGCTAGTTCTTATTTTGCACCTCGGCATTCAGTGCCATTAATTACTTGGGCAATGTAGATGGCTGCTGAGTGATCAACTCGTCTTGCGTCATGGCTAGGTGTCCAGTGCAATAGGTCACTCGCTAGTTCTTATTTTGCACGTCGGCATTCAGTGCCATTACTTACTTGGGCAATGTAGATGGCTACTGAGTGATCAACTCGTCTTGCGCCATGGCTAGGTGTCCAGTGCCAATAATAGGCCACTCGATAATTCTTATTTTGCACGTCGGTATTCAGTGCCATTACTTAATTGGTCAATGTAGATGGCTGCCGAGTGATCAACTCGTCTTGCGCCATGGCTAGGTGTCCAGTGCAATAGGTCACTCGCTAGTTCTTATTTTGCACGTCGGCATTCAGTGCCATTACTTAATTGGTCAATGTAGATGGCTGCCGAGTGATCAACTCGTCTTGCGCCATGGCTAGGTGTCCAGTGCAATAGGCCACTCGATAATTCTTGTTTTGCACGTCGGCATTCAGTGCCATTAATTACTTGGGCAATGTAGATGGCTGCTGAGTGATCAACTCGTCTTGCGCCATGGCTAGGTGTCCAGTGCAATAGGTCACTCGCTAGTTCTTATTTTGCACGTCGGCATTCAGTGCCATTAATTACTTGGGCAATGTAGATGGCTACTGAGTGATCAACTCGTCTTGCGCCATGGCTAGTTGTCCAGTACAATAGGTCACTCGCTCATTCTCATTTTGCACGTCGGCATTCAGTGCCATTAATTACTTGGGCAATGTAGATGGCTACTGAGTGATCAACTCGTCTTGCGCCATGGCTAGGTGTCCAGTGCAATAGGTCACTCTCTAGTTCTTATTTTGCACGTCGGCATTCAGTGCCATTACTTAATTGGTCAATGTAGATGGCTGCCGAGTGATCAACTCGTCTTGCTCTATGGCTAGGTGTCCAGTGCAATAGGTCACTCGCTAGTTCTTATTTTGCACGTCGGCATTCAGTGCCATTACTTACTTGGGCAATGTAGATGGCTGCTGAGTGATCAACTCGTCTTGCTCTATGGCTAGGTGTCCAGTGCAATAGGTCACTCGCTAGTTCTTATTTTGCACGTCGGCATTCAGTGCCATTACTTAATTGGTCAATGTAGATGGCTGCCGAGTGATCAACTCGTCTTGCTCTATGGCTAGGTGTCCAGTGCAATAGGTCACTCGCTAGTTCTTATTTTGCACGTCGGCATTCAGTGCCATTACTTACTTGGGCAATGTAGATGGCTGCTGTGTGATCAACTCGTCTTGCGCCATGGCTAGGTGTCCGGAGCAATAGGTCACTCGCTAGTTCTTATTTTGCACGTCGGCATTCAGTGCCGTTATTTACTTGGGCAATGTAGATGGCTGCTGAGTGATCAACACGTCTTACGCCATGGCTAGGTGTCCAGTGCAATAGGTCACTCACTAGTTCTTATTTTGCACGTCGGCATTCAGTGCCATTATTTACTTGAGCAATGTAGATGGCTGCTGAGTGATCAACTCGTCTTGCGCCATGGCTAGTTGTCCAGTACAATAGGTCACTCACTAGTTCTTATTTTGCACGTCGGCATTCAGTGCCGTCAATTACTTGGGCAATGTAGATGGCTACTGAGTGATCAACTCGTCTTGCGCCATGGCTAGGTGTCCAGTGCAATAGGTCACTCATTAGTTCTTATTTTGCACGTCGGCATTCAGTGCCATTACTTACTTGGGCAATGTAGATGGCTGCTGAGTGATCAACACGTCTTGCGCCATGGCTAGGTGTCCAGTGCAATAGGTCACTCACTAGTTCTTATTTTGCACGTCGGCATTCAGTGCCATTACTTAATTGGACAATGTAGATGGCTGCTGAGTGATCAACTCGTCTTGCGCCATGGCTAGGTGTCCAGTGCAATAGGTCACTCACTAATTCTTGTTTTGCACGTCGGAATTCAGTGCCATTACTTAATTGGGCAATGTAGATGGCTGCTGAGTGATCAACTCGTCTTGCGCCATGGCTAGGTGTCCAGTGCAATAGGTCACTCGCTAGTTCTTATTTTGCACGTCGGCATTAAGTGCCGTTAATTACTTGGGCAATGTAGATGGCTACTGAGTGATCAACTCGTCTTGCGCAATGGCTAGGTGTCCAGTGCAATAGGTCACTCGCTAGTTCTTATTTTGCACGTCGGCATTCATTGCCATTACTTACTTGTCAATGTAGATGGCTACTGAGTGATCAACTCGTCTTGCGCCATGGCTAGGTGTCCAGTGCAATAGGTCACTCGCTAGTTCTTATTTTGCACGTCGGCATTCAGTGCCGTTAATTACTTGGGCAATGTAGATGGCTACTGAGTGATCAACTCGTCTTGCGCCATGGCTAGGTGTCCAGTGCAATAGGTCACTCGCTAGTTCTTATTTTGCACGTCGGCATTCATTGCCATTACTTACTTGTCAATGTAGATGGCTACTGAGTGATCAACTCGTCTTGCGCCATGGCTAGGTGTCCAGTGCAATAGGTCACTCGCTAGTTCTTATTTTGCACGTCGGCATTCAGTGCCGTTAATTACTTGGGCAATGTAGATGGCTACTGAGTGATCAACTCGTCTTGCGCCATGGCTAGGTGTCCAGTGCAATAGGTCACTCGCTAGTTCTTATTTTGCACGTCGGCATTCATTGCCATTACTTACTTGTCAATGTAGATGGCTACTGCGTGATCAACTCGTCTTGCGCCATGGCTAGGTGTCCAGTGCAATAGGTCACTCGCTAGTTCTTATTTTGCACGTCGCCATTCAGTGCCATTACTTAATTGGACAATGTAGATGTCTGCTGAGTGATCAACTCGTCTTGCGCCATGGCTAGGTGTCCAGTGCAATAGGTCACTCGCTAGTTCTTATTTTGCACGTCGGCATTCAGTGCCATTAATTACTTGGGCAATGTAGATGGCTGCTGAGTGATCAACTCGTCTTGCGTCATGGCTAGGTGTCCAGTGCAATAGGTCACTCGCTAGTTCTTATTTTGCACGTCGGCATTCAGTGCCATTAATTACTTGGGCAATGTAGATGGCTGCTGAGTGATCAACTCGTCTTGCGTCATGGCTAGGTGTCCAGTGCAATAGGTCACTCGCTAGTTCTTATTTTGCACGTCGGCATTCAGTGCCATTAATTACTTGGGCAATGTAGATGGCTGCTGAGTGATCAACTCGTCTTGCGTCATGGCTAGGTGTCCAGTGCAATAGGTCACTCGCTAGTTCTTATTTTGCACGTCGGCATTCAGTGCCATTAATTACTTGGGCAATGTAGATGGCTGCTGAGTGATCAACTCGTCTTGCGCCATGGCTAGGTGTCCAGTGCAATAGGCCACTCGATAATTCTTGTTTTGCACGTCGGCATTCAGTGCCATTAATTACTTGGGCAATGTAGATGGCTACTGAGTGATCAACTCGTCTTGCGCCATGGCTAGGTGTCCAGTGCAATAGGCCACTCGATAATTCTTATTTTGCACGTCGGCATTCAGTGCCATTACTTAATTGGTCAATGTAGATGGCTGCCGAGTGATCAACTCGTCTTGCGCCATGGCTAGGTGTCCAGTGCAATAGGTCACTCGCTAGTTCTTATTTTGCACGTCGGCATTCAGTGCCATTACTTAATTGGTCAATGTAGATGGCTGCCGAGTGATCAACTCGTCTTGCGCCATGGCTAGGTGTCCAGTGCAATAGGCCACTCGATAATTCTTGTTTTGCACGTCGGCATTCAGTGTCATTAATTACTTGGGCAATGTAGATGGCTGCTGAGTGATCAACTCGTCTTGCGCCATGGCTAGGTGTCCAGTGCAATAGGTCACTCGCTAGTTCTTATTTTGCACGTCGGCATTCAGTGCCATTACTTAATTGGACAATGTAGACGATGCTGAGTGATCAACTCGTCTTGCGCCATGGCTAGGTGTCCAGTGCAATAGGTCACTCACTAGTTCTTATTTTGCACCTCGGCATTCAGTGCCATTAATTACTTGGGCAATGTAGATGGCTACTGAGTGATCAACTCGTCTTGCGCCATGGCTAGGTGTCCAGTGCAATAGGTCACTCGCTAGTTCTTATTTTGCACGTCGGCATTCAGTGCCATTACTTTCTTGGGCAATGTAGATGGCTACTGAGTGATCAACTCGTCTTGCGCCATGGCTAGGTGTCCAGTGCAATAGGTCACTCCCTAGTTCTTATTTTGCACGTCGGCATTCAGTGCCATTACTTAATTGGACAATGTAGACGATGCTGAGTGATCAACTCGTCTTGCGCCATGGCTAGGTGTCCAGTGCAATAGGTCACTCACTAGTTCTTATTTTGCACCTCGGCATTCAGTGCCATTAATTACTTGGGCAATGTAGATGGCTACTGAGTGATCAACTCGTCTTGCGCCATGGCTAGGTGTCCAGTGCAATAGGTCACTCGCTAGTTCTTATTTTGCACGTCGGCATTCAGTGCCATTACTTACTTGGGCAATGTAGATGGCTACTGAGTGATCAACTCGTCTTGCGCCATGGCTAGGTGTCCAGTGCAATAGGTCACTCGCTAGTTCTTATTTTGCACGTCGGCATTCAGTGCCATTACTTACTTGGGCAATGTAGATGGCTGCTGAGTGATCAACTCGTCTTGCGCCATGGCTAGGTGTCCAGTGCAATAGGTCACTCGCTAGTTCTTATTTTGCACGTCGGCATTCAGTGCCATTACTTAATTGGACAATGTAGACGATGCTGAGTGATCAACTCGTCTTGCGCCTTGGCTAGGTGTCCAGTGCAATAGGTCACTCACTAGTTCTTATTTTGCACCTCGGCATTCAGTGCCATTAATTACTTGGGCAATGTAGATGGCTACTGAGTGATCAAGTCGTCTTGCGCCATGGCTAGGTGTCCAGTGCAATAGGTCACTCCCTAGTTCTTATTTTGCACGCCGGCATTCAGTGCCATTAATTACTTGGGCAATGTAGATGGCTACTGAGTGATCAACTCGTCTTGCGCCATGGCTAGGTGTCCAGTGCAATAGGTCACTCGCTAGTTCTTATTTTGCACGTCGGCATTCAGTGCCATTACTTAATTGGACAATGTAGACGATGCTGAGTGATCAACTCGTCTTGCGCCATGGCTAGGTGTCCAGTGCAATAGGTCACTCACTAGTTCTTATTTTGCACCTCGGCATTCAGTGCCATTAATTACTTGGGCAATGTAGATGGCTACTGAGTGATCAACTCGTCTTGCGCCATGGCTAGGTGTCCAGTGCAATAGGTCACTCGCTAGTTCTTATTTTGCACGTCGGCATTCAGTGCCATTACTTAATTGGACAATGTAGACGATGCTGAGTGATCAACTCGTCTTGCGCCATGGCTAGGTGTCCAGTGCAATAGGTCACTCACTAGTTCTTATTTTGCACCTCGGCATTCAGTGCCATTAATTACTTGGGCAATGTAGATGGCTACTGAGTGATCAACTCGTCTTGCGCCATGGCTAGGTGTCCAGTGCAATAGGTCACTCGCTAGTTCTTATTTTGCACGTCGGCATTCAGTGCCATTACTTAATTGGACAATGTAGACGATGCTGAGTGATCAACTCGTCTTGCGCCATGGCTAGGTGTCCAGTGCAATAGGTCACTCACTAGTTCTTATTTTGCACCTCGGCATTCAGTGCCATTAATTACTTGGGCAATGTAGATGGCTACTGAGTGATCAACTCGTCTTGCGCCATGGCTAGGTGTCCAGTGCAATAGCTCACTCGCTAGTTCTTATTTTGCACGTCGGCATTCAGTGCCATTACTTACTTGGGCAATGTAGATGCCTGCTGAGTGATCAACTCGTCTTGCGCCATGGCTAGGTGTCCAGTGCAATAGGTCACTCGCTAGTTCTTATTTTGCACGTCGGCATTCAGTGCCATTAATTACTTGGGCAATGTAGATGGCTGCTGAGTGATCAACTCGGCTTGCGCCATGGCTAGGTGTCCAGTGCAATAGTTCACTCGCTAGTTCTTATTTTGCACGTCAGCATTCAGTGCCATTACTTAATTGAACAATGTAGATGGCTGCTGATTGATCAACTCGTCTTGCGCCATGGCTAGTTGTCCAGTACAATAGGTCACTCGATAGTTCTTATTTTGCACGTCGGCATTCAGTGCCATTAATTACTTGGGCAATGTAGATGACTGCTGAGTGATCAACTCGTCTTGCGCCATGGCTAGGTGTCCAGTGCAATAGGTCACTCACTAGTTCTTATTTTGCACGTCGGCATTCAGTGCCATTATTTACTTGGGCAATGTAGATGGCTGCTGAGTGATCAACACATCTTACGCCATGGCTAGGTGTCCAGTGCAATAGGTCACTCACTAGTTCTTATTTTGCACGTCGGCATTCAGTGCCATTATTTTCTTGTGCAATGTAGATGGCTGCTGAGTGATCAACTCGTCTTGCGCCATGGCTAGTTGTCCAGTACAATAGGTCACTCACTAGTTCTTATTTTGCACGTCGGCATTCAGTGCCGTCAATTACTTGGGCAATGTAGATGGCTACTGAGTGATCAACTCGTCTTGCGCCATGGCTAGGTGTCCAGTGCAATAGGTCACTCACTAGTTCTTATTTTGCACGTCGGCATTCAGTGCCATTACTTACTTGGGCAATGTAGATGGCTGCTGAGTGATCAACACGTCTTGCGCCATGGCTAGGTGTCCAGTGCAATAGGTCACTCACTAGTTCTTATTTTGCACGTCGGCATTCAGTGCTATTATTTACTTGGGCAATGTAGATGGCTGCTGAGTGATCGACTCGTCTTGCGCCATGGCTAGGTGTCCAGTGCAATACGTCACTCACTAATTCTTGTTTTGCACGTCGGACTTCAGTGCCATTACTTAATTGGGCAATGTAGATGGCTGCTGAGTGATCAACTCGTCTTGCACCATGGCTAGGTGTCCAGTGCAATAGGTCACTCGCTAGTTCTTATTTTGCACGTCGGCATTCAGTGCCGTTAATTACTTGGGCAATGTAGATGGCTACTGAGTGATCAACTCGTCTTGGGCTATGGCTAGGTGTCCAGTGCAATAGATCACTCGCTAGTTCTTATTTTGCACGTCGGCATTCAGTGCCATTACTTAATTGGACAATGTAGATGTCTGCTGAGTGATCAACTCGTCTTGCGCCATGGCTAGGTGTCCAGTGCAATAGGTCACTCGCTAGTTCTTATTTTGCACGTCGGCATTCAGTGCCATTAATTACTTGGGCAATGTAGATGGCTGCTGAGTGATCAACTCGTCTTGCGTCATGGCTAGGTGTCCAGTGCAATAGGTCACTCGCTAGTTCTTATTTTGCACGTCGGCATTCAGTGCCATTAATTACTTGGGCAATGTAGATGGCTGCTGAGTGATCAACTCGTCTTGCGTCATGGCTAGGTGTCCAGTGCAATAGATCACTCGCTAGTTCTTATTTTGCACGTCGGCATTCAGTGCCATTACTTAATTGGACAATGTAGATGTCTGCTGAGTGATCAACTCGTCTTGCGCCATGGCTAGGTGTCCAGTGCAATAGGTCACTCGCTAGTTCTTATTTTGCACGTCGGCATTCAGTGCCATTAATTACTTGGGCAATGTAGATGGCTGCTGAGTGATCAACTCGTCTTGCGCCATGGCTAGGTGTCCAGTGCAATAGGTCACTCGCTAGTTCTTATTTTGCACGTCGGCATTCAGTGCCATTACTTAATTGGACAATGTAGATGATGCTGAGTGATCAATTCGTCTTGCGCCATGGCTAGGTGTCCAGTGCAATAGGTCACTCCCTAGTTCTTATTTTGCACGTCGGCATTCAGTGCCATTAATTACTTGGGCAATGTAGATGGCTACTGAGTGATCAACTCGTCTTGCGCCATGGCTAGGTGTCCAGTGCAATAGGTCACTCGCTAGTTCTTATTTTGCACGTCAGCATTCAGTGCCATTACTTATTGGACAATGTAGATGGCTGCTGAGTGATCAACTCGTCTTGCGCCATGGCTAGTTGTCCAGTACAATAGGTCACTCGATAGTTCTTATTTTGCACGTCCGCATTCAGTGCCATTAATTACTTGGGCAATGTAGATGGCTGCTGAGTGATCAACTCGTCTTGCGCCATGGCTAGGTGTCCAGTGCAATAGGTCACTCACTAATTCTTGTTTTGCACGTCGGAATTCAGTGCCATTACTTACTTGTCAATGTAGATGGCTACTGAGTGATCAACTCGTCTTGCGCCATGGCTAGGTGTCCTGTGCAATAGGTCACTCGCTAATTCCTATTTTGCACGTCGGCATTCAGTGCCATTAATTACTTGGGCAATGTAGATGGCTGCTGAGTGCTCATCTCGTCTTGCGCCATGGCTAGGTGTCCAGTGCAATAGGTCACTCGCTAATTCTTTTTTGCACGTCGGCATTCATTGCCATTACTTACTTGTCAATGTAGATGGCTACTGAGTGATCAACTCGTCTTGCGCCATGGCTAGGTGTCCAGTGCAATAGGTCACTCGCTAGTTCTTATTTTGCACGTCGGCATTCAGTGCCATTACTTACTTGAGCAATGTAGATGGCTACTGAGTGATCAACTCGTCTTGCGCCATGGCTAGGTGTCCAGTGCAATAGGTCACTCGCTAGTTCTTATTTTGCACGTCGGCATTCAGTGCCATTAATTACTTGGGCAATGTAGATGGCTGCTGAGTAATGAACTCGTCTTGCGCCATGGCTAGGTGTCCAGTGCAATAGGTCACTCGCTAGGTTTTGCACGTCGGCATTCTTTTATTTTTTTTTTTGTTTTTTTGTTTTTCATATACTGGCGGTGTCCTGCAAAGATTTTAAAAATATGTTAACTTTTTACTCATCGTTTGTTATTGATTACTTAAATGTTTCTTGTAATTCTTATTTTTGATTTACTAGTATTTCTATGTGAATTCGTAGTTTGTTAATTTGTTTATTATTAATTAACTTATTTGTTTATTTATTTGTTTCAATTTCTATATCTATTAATGTATATTTCGGTATCAACCTTTCTTTTAAAGATGTTTCATTAAATACAGACAAGGAAAATTTAATTGATTTTTTTATTTAGTTTTTCTTACGTCTTTAATTTTTTGCCGTTTTGTAGGCGTTAGGGAGTACAAAAATTTTCCATAATTTTTATTGTCCCAAGCAGCTTTTGCCATTTTCAAGGGTGTCTTGATTTTACTGTTGTGAGGTTTTCTTCGTGTTTTGACTCTTTAAATTGTACTTTATTTTGTGCTGTTTTGAACAGGGGCGTTCAATTCGAGTCTCCGATGTGTGTGTGTGTGTGTGTGTGTGTGTGTGTGTGTGTGTGTGTGTGTGTGTGTGTGTGTGTGTGTGTGTGTGTGGTGGGGATGGGGAACAACGTAAAATGGAATGAAACTAAACAATAAAAATAAGTATGTCTGAAACAGCGAGAGAATTTCTTGGTTGAAGATACGGCTTTGAAACTCTGTTGGATCCGGAAACCCGACAATGTCGTCTGATAAAGTCACTTGTCGATTAGCGTCGACTCTTATGAAGAAACATTTCTTCACTGACGAAGACTTAAAAAGATTACAACCATTTCTGCATTCACAAGCTCGCTAATGAGTTGCAAAACAAAAAAGAAAAGTTCTGTCGATTTGAGAGATTGTCTTGCAGTGACGTACCAGCAACAGAGGAATCTTCAACGTTATCGGTTCTGACCTGGCATCTTGACTTCAGTCAACTTCCCACCACTATAACATAGCTTCTCTGTGCCTTTTGTATAAATATTTTCACGGTATTTTTTTCAAATGAGCTTTCCGTTTTGCATAGAGACATAATAGTATTATGGTAACTGTAGTCAGAATGGTAAGTAAGAATGTATTGTTTTGGTGGAAGAAATATTATAACATATAATTATATATTGATAACTTTTTATTATTTAGTATTATTATTCCGTCGAGCTAGCTCAGACATTCATGAGTCTATCGCACCACCCATCACGGTGCTACATCAAGATCATTAAATAGTTGATTAATGTTGGTGGTTGCTGGGCGATCAACCCGTCTTGCGCCATGCTAGGTGTCCAGTGCAATAGGTCACTCGCTAGTTCTTATTTTGCACGTCGGCATTCAGTGCCATTACTTACTTGGGCAATGTAGATGGCTGCTGAGTGACCAACTCGTCTTGCGCCATGGCTAGGTGTCCAGTGCAATAGGTCACTCGCTAGTTCTTGTTTTGCACGCCGGCATTCAGTGCCATTACTTACTTGGACAATGTAGATGGCTGCTGAGTGATCAACTCGTCTTGCGCCATGGCTAGGTGTCCAGTACAATAGGTCACTCGCTAGTTCTTATTTTGCACACCGGCGTCCATATCATTACATAATATTTTGATTATGGCTAGCTAAGTGTTTGATGATGGCTAGCTAAGTTAAGCATAGGAGTGTTGAAGACGAGCAGTCTTCGACTCCTATTTTGGTCTTGTGTCACATTTCTCATATTTAATTTAGAGTCCAGTTCGTTGAAACGTAACCTGGTCTTTAAGTGAGGTATGGCCGTATTTAAATACGTATTAATGAATATATATATATATATATATTTATGCTCTTAATTTTTTGCCTATCGTTATCGAACAACCGATCGGTTGACTGAAAATCTATTTACTGATTACAAGCTTTGACATGACTGTTCTTATTACCGTAAACGCCTCGCTGAAGTTCCATTCGCTATATTTTTTCTGGAAACGTCTTCTTCCGTGTCAACTAAAAGTGCATTTATTATATTCCACAAGAATGTACTAAGTTAACCTAGAATAAATATCGCTTTTCTTTTTTGCTACCACGACTTCGAGAATATAAGCACAGAACTAGATTGGTAGGCAGGCATCACGATTTCACCTTTGATATTGTTAGATGTAACCGTAAGTCCTAAGCTGTTAGTTTCTTCTGTTGCAGTTCTTGCTTGCAGAAGTCTCTTAAACGGCTTCCTGCTTTACCGTCATAAACAATCTTCAAAAGTTTAAATGCAATGTCAAACGTTACCTTCTGTCTCCTTGAATTCTGTTTTTTTTTATTGCTCTCTATCCTTAAATTTTCTCTGATATTCTCTCACACTCTGTAGTCCCTAGGATATTAGGGGATTGATTGTCTTGCTTGGGGTGAAATGATTAAAAAATATGTCATCTAGAGATTAATTAGTGTGTACGAGATAATGATTGTATGGTGTATATTTTGTTTACAGATAAACACCTTTTCACACTATGCATGACATACTTGATAGGCTTGAGCAGATGAATGATATAGTAAGGATTGGGAGGGGTAACAAGGTAAAGGGTGTTAAGAGCTACAACGGATAAGGAAATGTGGTTCTACAGAAGGATGCTGAGGATATCCTGGACAGAATATGTGAGCAACGAGGTGGTTTTGAAGAGGATGGAAAAAAATAAAACTTATACTTTACATCAGGAAAAGACAGCTGAAATTTCTGGGACATGTAATGAGGAAGGAAGGCTTGAAGAATCTGATACTCACAGTTCAAATTGAGGGAAAGAGAGATAGAGGAAAGCAATGCATGACATACTTGATGGGCTTCAGCAAATGGATGACAGGGCAAGGTTTGGGAGGAATAACAAGAGAAAGAGTGTTAAGAGCTACAAGATATAGGAAAATGTGTAAGGCCATGATCACCTACGTCCTAAAGAGACACGGAAGCTGAATAGAGTATTATGAGACAGGAAAATTTCGCTGGAAACAAAGAAAAAGTGCTGGATTGTTATTTGATGTCTGTCGTTCAATATGACAGCGAATGCTAGACAATCTCCTCAAAGATGAAGTCAAAACTTGAAGCAACTGAAATGGGGTTCTACAGAAAGATGCTGAGGATACCATGGGCAGAACATGTGAGCAAAGATGAAGTTTTGGAAAAGATTCACACGACAAGGAAATAGATACTTAGCACCAGGAAAAGACAGCTGAAGTTTCTGAGATATGTAGTGAGAAAGGAGGGCTTGGAGAATCTGGTGCTCACGGGACAGACAGAGGAAAGCGGAAACAAGGGAAGGCAACGCATAATATACTTGATGGACTTGAGAAGATGGATGGCGGAGCGCGAGTTGAGCAAAATAATAGGAGAAGGTTATTAAGAGATACAAGAGAAAGGGAGATGTGGAGGACCATGATCGCCTACGTCCTGAAGGGACACGGCAAATAGAAGAAAAAGAAGTCTCAAGTTTGTATTTCCTGCTATTTTTCTCTCTAACATCATCCTATTCTTTTATACGTTCCATGTTTCCTCAGAGTGTAGGCTGTTTTCGCTCTCCACAATTTCCTGGTTTTCGTATGTCTTAAATAATTTGTCTCTTTGTTTATCTTTTTTTTTTATAATCGTATTGCCCCAAGCAAGGCATTTTACTGACACTGTTGTGCAGGGGGTGACAGAGGAGGAAAGTTATGAGAAAGAGTGACAGGCTACAGGGGTGTCAGGAAGTGGGTAAAAGAAGAATGAAAATATTGATGAGAGTGAGAAAGGAGCATGAGAGAGAGGATGCAAGTTAGTGAAACAGGTGATGACAATTGACTTTACATTTAAATTCTTAGAGATTGTAGCTGTCGAGGAAGCACTTAAACGGAAGAGAATTCCGCAGGCAGGAAGTGTGAGAAAAGAAGCTACTAGAGTAGAAACTTTGATCTGGCCTATATTTACTCAAGCTCAGTGTGTAGGTTTTGGTTTGTTTTCCTTTGTCCTTCTTGCTTTCAATCAGCCCTGTGAGTATCATATTTTCCAAGTCATCTTTTCTCATAATGCGGATGAGTCCCCCCTCCACACAAAGAAAAAATATAATTAATAATAATTTTGTTTCGGTGAGGTCATCTCTGCTGAAAGTAATTCGAGTGCGTTATGCTGTCAAGACAACAGAAAAGTTGGTCACTGACCTTTCTATATATATGCTGTGTCTCTTAAGGATGTAGGCGAGAAATATAGACAGACTTCCCTGCTCTTCTTTTTCCTGTGTTTTCCTTACAGTATTACTAACACGCAACTATGAGCGTTATTTTCTTCATGCAATGTGCCTCCTCCATAATTTCCGGTCTTTCGTAGGTCTTAATAAACTTTGTCGTTTTGTTATTTCTCCTAAAATTTCTTCTGCCATATATTTCCCAAAGCTCAGTTAGTAGTTTTTGTGTTATGTTCCTCTATCTTTCTTACCTTCTACTAGTTCTGTGAGTATCAGATTTTCCCAGTCATCTTTCCTCATTATGTACATGACTTTCTCTTACACAAAAAAAATAAATGCTAATTTCGTATCGATGAGGTCATCTGTGCTGAAAGTAATTGGAGTGCATTATGCTGTCAAGACAATAGAAAATTTGGTTGTTGAACTATTTTTATATGCTATGTCACTTCAGGACAGAAGCGACCATGGCTCTCCACAATTTCCTGTCGTTTGTAGCTCTTAATAAATTTTGTCTTTTTGTTATTTCTCATAAAATTTTTTTTAGAAAAAACTTCTAAAATCTTTGTTATTTCTGCCATATAATTACTCAAGCTCAGTAGTTTTTGCGTTTTTTTTTCTCTGTATTTCTTGCTTTCAACTAGTCCTGTGAGTATCAGATTTTCCAAGCCATCTTTCCTCATTATGCGTAAGACTTCCCTCTCCATACACAAAAAAAAAAAACATAATAAATGCTTATTTAGTTTCAATGAAGTCATCTGTGCGTTGAAGTGCGTTATGCTGTCAAGACAACAGTAAAAGTTGTTTGTTGAACTATTTTTTATGCTGTGTCACTTCAGGACATAGGTGACCATGGCTCTCTACAATTTCCTGTCCTTTGTAGCTTTTAATAAACTTTCTTTTTGTTATTTCTTCTAAACCTTGCTCCGCCATCCATTTAATCTGAAATGTGATTCTACAGACGGATGCTGCGAATATCATGGATCGAGCATGTGAGCAATGATGAGGTCTTGGAAATGATGGAAACAAAAAGGAAATTAATATTGAGCATCAGCAAGAGACAGCTGAAGTTCCTGGAACACGCAATGAGGAAAGAGGGCTTGGAGAATCTGATACTAACAGGCCAGATAGAGGAAAATAGAGACAGGGGAAAGCAACGGATAACATATTTGAAGAATCTAATCAGGTGGATGATGGAACGAGGGTTGCATGGTGTAACAGGAGAAGGCGTGCTCAGAGTCACCAGGGATAGTGAAAAGTGGAAGGTCATGATCGCCTACGTCCTGAACGGACAAGGCACATAGAAGAAGAAGTCTTCAATCTGTCCAGTGAATATGAATTGTCTTTTCCTGATATTAAGCATGTGTCCTTTTTGTTTCTAAAACGTCATCGTTACTTACATGTTCTCTCCATGATATTCTTAGCATTTCTGTTGCTTCAAGTCTCTTCTTCAGCTTTGAGGAGATTATCCAGCATTCACTTTCATAAAGAAGGACATATATCACGTAATAGTCCAGTACCCATTTTTTCTTCTTCTTCTTCTTCTTCTTCTTCTTCTTCTTCTTCTTCTTCTTCGTGCCGTGTCCCTTCAAGACGTAGATGATCATGGTCTTCTACATCTACCTATCCTAGTAGCTCATAGCACGCTTTTTCCTCTTACCTCACCCAAAACCCGCTCTGTCATCCACTTACTCAAGACCGTCAAGTATGTTACGCATTGCTTTCTCCTGTCTCTCTTTCCCTCTGTCTGACCTGTGAGTATCGAAACCCAAACCCTCCTTCCGCATTACATGTTCCAGGAACTTCAGCTGTCTTTTCCTGATGTTAAATACGAATTATCTTTTCGTTTCTATCCTTACCATAACCTCATCGTTGCTCATATGGTCAATCCATGATATCCTCAATATCCTTCTGTAGAATCACATTTCGGTTGCTTCAAGTCTCTTCTTCATCTTTGAGATTATCCAGCATTCACTGTCATAATGAAGGACAGATATCACGTAATAGTTCAGTACCCATATCTTCTTCTTCTTCTTCTTCTTCTTCTTCTTCTTCTTCTTCTTCTTCTTCGTGCCGCGTCCCTTCAAGACGTAGGTGATCATGGTCTTCCACATCTCCCTATCCTAGTAGCTCTTAGCGCGCTTTCTCCTGTTCAGTCAGTTAAGTGCCATTCATGATACACGCATTAGGCGATCATGTCTCGAAAGAGACATGACTGACTGGGCAGAAGATTATCCCTCAGTAGGTTGCCATTGTTTTCTGCAGTAGACTGGTTGCTAGCCAAGGCTATAGAACCCAGTCTGTCCCATTATTTAACCCATAACTCGAGGGAAGAGACGCATTAATACCTTTCCCAAGGGTATTTGTGCGTAAGTGAATGCAAGAAATTCAACTGGAATTCGAACTCGGTTCCCCGATTTGTCGTTCCGAGTCGATATCCACTGCACCACAACGCACATCCTGTTATCATCCTGTTATCTCAGCCAAACCCCACTCTGCCATTTACTTGCTCAAGCCCGTCATGTATGTTACTCATTGGTTTCTCTTGTCTCTCTTTCCCTCTGTTTTACCTGTGAGTATCAGATTCTCCAAACCCTCCTTCTTCATTGCATGTTCCTGGAACTTCAGCTGTCTTTTCCTGATGTTAAATATGAATTATCTTTTCGTTTCTATCCTCACAATAACCTCAATGTTGCTCACCTGTTCGATCCATGATATCCTCAGTTTCCTTCTGTAGAACCACATTTCGGTTGCTTCAAGTATGTTCTTCATCTTTGAGGAGATTATCCAGCATTTACTTCTTTTTTTTTTTCTAGTGAAATTGACTGTCAGGTGTACGCACGCTCACGCCCTAAGTGGACACGTACATCGGGAGGTATATGTGCAGTGGATATCGGCTCGGAACGAGAAATCGGAGAGTCCTGTCTATCTATCTGGGTTTTTTTTTTTGGTTTTTTTTTGGTTTGTATGATGATTTTGCCTTTTTATTATTTTTTTGTGAATTCTTTTTTTCTATTTTGTATAATATATTTTGTATTAAATTTTCCTTATAAATCCTTAATTAATAATGTTTAAATTTTTGGGGTCTTTTATGATTGCTAATTATTTGTGACTGTAAGTATATTTTGTAGCCCCAATTTCTTTATTTTATTTTTACTATTTTTATTTGTATCTCTTCTTTAGTTTGGCTATTTTTATTTTAGTTTTGTCTTATTGTGTATGTATAGGTAGTTTTTGAAGGCTATTACTATGCGTTTAGAAAAATAAAGGATGACAATGTAGGTGTTGGGTTTTACCTATCCATTAATCATTAATATTTCGAGATCTTAGTCTCATCATCAGAATGATTGGAGAGCTTAATTTCACGTTCGCACGGGGCCCGTGTCTTTCATTGAATGGTCATTTTCGCTGCTACTGCTGCCGTTAATTGTAGTGTGTGTGTGTGTGTGTGTGTGTGTGTGTGTCTTATATATGTGCGCGTTGACCGATAGCAGGATTTGGTGTTGCCGCATCTCTGTTAAAGTGATAGTGGGCGCCGTTTTAATATCTGATGTTAGATCTGTCTGCTTTAATTGGAGGCGAGTTTATTGCTGTATATATATGTATGTTTTTAATTGCCATCCTGTATTCTTTCATGTGTATGTGTGTGTGTGCGCGTGTGTATGTGCGTATGTATCATGCGCGTTTAGTGTGTATATGTTTGTGTGTTTGCTTTTTAGTACTTCTGTACTCACTATATATACATATATATATATATATATACATACATTTTCACGGTATCATGCGTGCGTGTGCGTGTATATATATATATATGTGTGTGTGTGTGTGCTATTGTGTATATTATTGTCTGCATATATGTCCTCTTATAGTTATATGTTTGTGTGTTTATTTTGTGTATGATTATATCTATTCGCTTGTTTTGTGTGTGTATATATTTTTCCTTTTAGATTTTTGTGTATGTGTGATTTGGTGTTTGTTGTTCTTTATTTTTGTGACACTATAAGTCAATATGTCGAAGGAATGTATTTATATATATGAGCAAACGAATTTCTTTATCTTGAATTTTTTCCAACTTCGAATCTAAAGATCACATTTATAATCAATCACACAATTTGCCCTGTGCTTTTCGAGCGCTTATGAACATTTTTCTGTATATGTGCACTTCCTGTTTTTCTGTATGCAGGAAGTCCAGAATGTAGAATTAACTGTGTGCGTGCGTGTGTGCGTCTCTTTCTATCTCTCTGTCTCTCTGTCTCTGTCTGTGTCTCTTTCTCTTTCTTTCTCTTCACAGAAACCTTAAAAACTGTGCTATCGAGAGATGACTATGAATGATAGCGTCTGTAAAAACACTGGCCGCCATATTCTGCTGACGTCACTACAATCAGCTTTAACGATTCGCTGGAAAATGAATGCATAATTTGTTAGCCTCTGTCTCGACCGGATGTTGGTTTACGGAGCGTGTTTTCCTTTCCCTTTTAATGTATTTAAAAAAAAAAATTTGTGTGCTTTTGGAACAAGTTTCTGATGTTATCAGTAAAATAGTTTACCAACCCAACTAAAAAAATGAAATTTTATAAACAGCCATCTTAAGTCGATTTCAGTAAGTTCGCAGACGCTTGTTCCGACGAGCAGATGCAAAAATACATAGACACAAAAAAGGCACTAAAACTCGCCCACTCCAACTATTACTAAAAATAAGTCACACGCATATGTGTAGATATATTAAGCAACTAGCAGTATAGCCCGGCGTTGCTCGGGTGTAATGAAAGTTTTAAAACTAATCCATGGTCCTGGAGCTCAGACTCTTTGGACGTTGGCACGAAAGACTAAAAAGCAATAGTTGTTTCCAGTTAAAGCGAAACTGTAGACTGAAAGAAAAATGAATGGATGTAAGTCAAATTTTGATTTCCTGGTATTGGTATCAAATAAGTTTTTTTCGTCGTAAACTGAAGTTTGAAGGCTAAATAAGTTCTCTGAGTAAATGGTATCATGGCTGAGACTAAGAACTACAATTATACCTATTTAGAGCCAAACCCGAAGCAAAAACTAAAATAAAAGGGCTGAAAAAAAATACAGACATAGAGGCAGATAAACAGACACAAACACAAACATCTTGCTTTTATATATATATATATATATATATATATATATATATATATATATATATATATTATCGATTTTCTGCACTATTGTAAGTGCTGCAAACTTGAAACTTCTGAATATCGTTTCTTATGTCATTGTCTATGAGTGTATCAAATCTGATTAAATCGGACCACTCCTTCTATAACCCGATTTTTTCAATTATCGGTTTTCGATATTTACCGGGGTTACCTCAAAACCTAGCTAAGAACACTCGCAGACGCTTATAGTACAACTATGTCAATTTTCAAGAAAATCGGTTCAGCCATTTTGGAGTGAGTATCTGTGAACAAATGCTACACTTTGATCCCGCCTGCCGGGCCGCGGAAGCTAGCTTTTGGCTACACTTTTAGCCATCATCAAGAATTAATTTTATTTTACTTGTAAATAAACATGTGCAAAATTTAAGTATATTGTGTCATGTGTATGTTAAGTTCCGAACACGGTAAACATATTGTTACCATGTTCATAATTGATGTTATTAATTGAAGGATTTCTCTTTTTTATTAGTAATGCCTCCATTAGTTTAATCTTCTTTTATATATATAAATAAAGAAAAACTCAACACGCCATTTCAAGTGGTTATAAACTATAGTTCATTTCTATGAGCTAATTAGCTCATTTCATCAGACCTTACAATATTCCTTCCATTTGGTACAAAATATTTTATTAATAATTTATATTAAGTTAATCTTATTGGATTATCCTCACCGTTTACCGACTGTAAATATATATATATATATATATGTAATGAATAATTTTGAACATTATTTTTACCGATACTCGTATTTAAGTAGATATTCTGTTTTTAATTAAACAGTATTTTATATTTATATCTACCGGCCTGATTATTTTACGATAAATTTTATATAGAGCAGATATGATTTGTTTACAGTAGATCGAAAATTGTGTTATATAAGCATGATAAAAACCTCGTCTGATCAAGAGGCTATTCATGGTCGAGTGGTTAAGACAGTACCAGATCAAATGGTAGCTTCCCCTATGTAAATAGGGGTCGCAGGTTCGAATCCTGCTGGATAGTACACATTTTCGCAATAAAATTTATCGTAAAATAATCAGGCCGGTAGATATAAATATTAATTAAAAAACAGAATATCTACTTAAATACGAGTATCGGTAAAAATAATGTTCAAAATAATTCATTACAAATTGTCGGTTGCTTATAACCAAGTTTCGTTAGAATTCGTTAATTTCCGTAACATATATATATATATATATATATATATATATATATATATATATATATATATATCTGTGAGTATAAATATATATATATATGAATAAAAACAAAAAGAAAACTTACCCGACGCGTTTCGTCTAATAACAGACTATATCAAGGCAAATGTGACCATTTTATTTTGCAACAAGTATTTATAAGCATAAGTAAATATGTCATTAATTTCTAAAAAATATTTAATTTAAGTATTCATCAGATGAACTGAAAAGTCTGGGCATATTATGGAGGATGTTAAGTGGTGTAATTTAATGTCTAATAAGCAAAAATTGGTAAATTATGTTGTCATTGATTTTTTATGCAATTAATATTTAATGTATTTTAGAATGGAAGGTTATGAATTTAATTTTTTTATTAATATTTGAACATACACGTCTGTCTAAAAGTAAGTGGACAGTTAGAAATTCTTTAGGGCCAGGTCAAGTCAGGTCAGACCTCTTTAACCAATCTATTTCTCAGAAAATGCTTCATCAAGATAGTCACAGACGGCTCTTCGATAATGTGGAGGGGTCATATCTTGTAGGAACCAATACACAAATCTATTGCACCTAATGTCTACCTACTTTCGAACCACTCTGTATTTATAGTCATGTGTGTTGGCGTGATTGTGCAATACTGAGCATCATGAAGAGACAGCTAAAGTTCCTGGAACATGTATTGAGGAAGGAGGGCTTGGTGAGCCTGATACTAACAGGGCTGATAGATGAGAAAAGAGATAGTAGAAAGCAGCAGATAACATATTTGAAGAGGTGGATGACAGAATGGGGATAGGGAGATGTGGAAAGCCATGATCGTCAACTTCCTGAAGGGATAAGGCAGCTGCATATATATATATATATATATATATATATATATATATATATATATATATATTGTAAACGAAATAGATTTTACGTAGTTCATATCAAAAGAAAATTAAAAAAATCCTTAAAAAATATTTGCTACCTATATACACAATATATATATATATATATATATATATATATATATATTGCAAACAAAGAAAACTGATCCTTCCTTTATAAAACTAGATATGAAAGACTTTTATCCATCCATTAATGAGCACGCACTGAGCGGTGAACTAGACTTTGCGAAACAACACAAAAATATCCCAAATTAAGACTTAAACATCAAACACTGCAGAATGTGAATAATATACTAAAACAACAAAATATAGACGCAAAAGCGAAAAACTAGTAATAGCAACAATGCCTATAACAATCACAACTTTGACGTTACAATGGCCAGTTACGATGGCGCGTGTGTATGTGTGAACTTATAGGCATATATATCACCAACAAATTAGCAAATATCATAAACAAAAACACATATGTTTGTATTGGGACAAAGGCCTAATGATCGTAAAAAACTGTAACGGTATAAATACAGAAAATATAAGAAAACAAATTTTAGAAAAACTCACCACACTAGGATGTACAATAGACATAAAATCTGTTCTAAAATAGTATGATTCCTAGATATAACATTCAATTTAAACAACAACTCATAAACTATACAAAAAGCAAACAACATAAATATATTTATATGCATAAACAAAAACTCCAATCGTACCTTAACGTATTCAAACACATACCTTTATCTATAAACAAAAGAATATCGACGAATTTCCAGCAACATAAGAATATTCAATGAAAACAAAACAATATACGAATCAGCATTAAGAAATAGTGATTATTCGAACAAAAAAAGACAAACCAAAGAAAAACATCAGAAAAAGAAATATAATCTGCTTCAATCAACCCTACAATTAGACAAACACAAAAATAGAATAAATATTTTTCAAAATAATTGAAAAACATTTCCCCAAATACAGCAAACTATTAAAAATCATCCACAAAATACACAGTCAAATCAGTTACCGCTGCATTGATAACATGGAGAAAATAATATTCAAACACAATAAAGAAATTACCCAACAAAGCCAATAGCAATTACAACAACATAAGCAACAAAACAACACCAATGAATGCAATTGTCGAAACAAAAGCAACTGCCCGCTTTGCAACAAACGTCTAACCAACAATGTAATCTTTAAAGTTACTCTAACAAATAACATTAACACAGAAGAAAAAATGTATAGGAGTCGCAGAAACAACCTTTAAAGAAAGACTTAACAATCATAGAGTGTCATTCAAAGCAGAAAAATACATAAACAACGCGTTATCAAAATATATATGACACAAAAAATAATCATATCACCACCAATATTAAATGGGAAATCATAAAAAGAACGGTCCCACACAATAGCAATTAAATTTATATTTACTGGCTACTGTGTTTTAAGCAATTAAATTCATGTTTATTGGCTAAGAGTAGATCAAATAGAGAATAATATATTTTTGTAGTTGTATTAGTAACAATAACAATCATATTAGTTTAACTAATATTTTAACGGATACACGTGTTTGAGTTGACTGCCTGTTTTGTTTTTTGTTAGTTTTTAAACTGTGTAAAAGGCCACTGCATTCTATTCTCAATAAAATGAATATTGCTATTCGGCAGGGTTCGAAACTGAGTCCACTTTTTGAAGGCACGGTCTGGTCCAGTATGATTTAGACTACCCAACCGCAAATGTTTGCATCTTTGACAGGTTCAGTTACCCTTCTAATGAATATCTATATTCTTGTCAAGATGCCTATATTTGCTCGAAAGTCCATATATGACCATGTCTTTCGAGATTGTCTAAATTTTGATTTATTGACAATTATCAACTTTGAAACGGTGCTTAGGTCATTTCGTTTCGTTTGGTTGATTTTGTTTATCGGAATAAGCAACTCCATTGGTTAATTCATGCCGAAATCTAAATATTTTTAACAATATTTTATAGATTCAGCTAAATATATTTTAAAAGTAATTGTGTACCTTCAACTATTGAAAAACGTGTACTTTTGATCATTCTACTATAGACAGGTAGGGTTGGTATTTTTTTTCTATTGAAATCTATTGCCTGTAATTTTACTATAAAAATGTATTTTTTTACTTTGCTTTGCTTTTGTTTTGAGTTCACTATTTAATCATAGGATGTGCGTCGTGGTGCAGTGGATATCGGCTCGGAACAAGAAATCGGGAAGCCGAGTTCGAATTCCAGTTGTATTCTATGCATTCACTTACGCGCAAATACCCTTGGTAAAGATATTAATCCGTCTCTTTCTTCCAGTTATGGGTTAAATAACAGGACAGATTGGGTTCTGTAGCCTTGGTCGGCAACCAGTCAACCGCAGAAAGCAATGGCAACCTACTGCTGGACAATCTTCTGCCCAGTCAGTCATGTCTCTTTCGAGACATGATCGCCCAAGCGTGTATCATGTATGGCACTTAACTGACTGATTTATTCATTGTTCAGCGAAGCGGGGACCTGGGAATGACAGCAATTATGAGATGGTTCCAGGGTTCTCAAAATCTCCAATCTCCCGATTCATGGCCTTGCTAACGAAAAAAGTTGACCTGAGAACAACAGCAATTAAGAAGTGATCCAAGTCTCCTCAAAACCACCAATCTCCTGATCAGAGGCCTTTCTTCCTTCTGGAAGAAAGGCTTCTGATCGGGAAATCAGAACACTACATAAACATTTTCATTATTTCAGTACAATACTGTTCTTCTTCAGGTAATATTTTAAAAAGATATGGTGAAAATGATTTATTTAGAAAATATAAGATGAATTCATGGTTATTTAGAAAAGTAAGGAATGATAGTTAGAGAATCTGCTTGTAGGTGTGTCAATATTGTTCAATCAAAAATGAGATTTAGATTGAACTATGAAGTTGGAGATTTGGGTTGCAAAAGTAAACAGAGTAGCCTGATGTGAAGGTATTACACCTTTTAATTTTGTCTGAGTAAGATACATAGTGGGACTGTACATTATTTAAATGGGTAGACAATAATTTTTAACAGCAGGTTGGATTTTTGTTTTTCGTTTTGCTTTTTTTTTTTTTGTTTTTTTGTTTTTGTAAATTTGATTTTGTACTATCTCATGAGTTCAAGGGGCTGGATTGTGTCATTATTTTTAAATATCAACTGAAGAAGAACAGTATTGTTCAGAAAGATTAAAATGTTTGTGTAATGATCTAATGCTTTTATAAACCATTGTAATAACAAAGTTACAATATTAAGTTCTATATTGTAATGAGCACGCTTTATAAAAGTAACTTCATGAACAGTGGGTTTTAATCTACCTGTCCTTAGAACCCAGTCTATATCCTGCTATTTAACCCATAGCTGGAGAAAGAATAGATTGATTAATGCCATCACCCAGGCTATTTGCTCATGAGAGAATGCAACGAATTCAACTGAAATTCGAAATCAGCTATCCGATTTCTCTATCCGAGCCGATATCCACTGCACCACAAAAGGCTTACTGAATGGTAATCTACAAAAATTGTTTAAAAAATAATTATTCCTTATTTTTCACAAGTGGTCCAGTTAATTTAGTAGTGACGAATAATTTAGGTAGTATTTTCACGTTCATTGCCTTGCAGACTGTATGAGTGATTCACAAGAAAAAGTTGCAACCACACTCAGACATAAAATCGATCCAAAAATTAAAAAATAGAATACTCACCAGATTAAGATGTTCTATCTATCTATCTATCTATCTATCTATCTATCTATCTATCTATCTATTCTAATCTGTTCATAACTATCTCTCTATCTATCGATCTATCTATCTATCGATCGATCTATCTATCTCAGTTTCATTTATATCTACCTATCTATCTAGCTAGCTAGCTAGCTATCTCACGCTGTTCATATCTATGTATCTCGGTCTATTCTTATCTATCTATCTATCTATCTATCTATCTATCTATCTATTTAATTTACATGATACAGCTATCTATCTATCTATCTATCTATCTATCTATCTATCTATCTATCTCAAGCTTTTCATATCTATCTATCTCGGTCTATTCTTATCTATCTATCTATCTATCTATCTATCTATCTATCTATCTATCTAATTTACATGATACATCTATCTATCTATCTATCTATCTATCTATCTATCTATCTAATTTACATGATACATCTATCTATCTATCTATCTATCTATCTATCTATCTATCTATCTAAAGCTTTTCATATCTATCTATCTCGGTCTATTCTTATCTATCTATCTATCTATCTATCTATCTATCTATCTATCTATCTATCTAATTTACATGATACATCTATCTATCTATCTATCTATCTATCTATCTATTTAATTTACATGATCAAACTATCAACACTTGGAATTATAAATGTAGCCTTGTGAAAAGGCAAATTGAAATAGCCCAAGAAAAATTGAACACCCTTAATAACAAAAACAGGACATTTAGAATAAACTGAAAGATAAAACTACCCCCGACCAAGTGGATGAAATTACGCATAGACTTACTGAAATTACCAATAAATCTGAAGCCCAATACCGGTTTAAAATTATAAAAAACTGAATACATTATACAAAGGTACTATCATTCTTCCGAACAATATTGATAAATTCATTAATCTATCCAACTATGAACTAACTAAGCACCAAAAAGAATTACTTAAACTTGGAGCCAACTGTCATATTTACCGTAAGAATAATCGACATTTAAAAAAAAAACAGAAACTGAGACTCTCGCTTGGTCATGTGTGACTTCATGAGCTGTGATGAGACATTCGCTTCCAGAGTCTCAAATGCACGAGTTTGTTGCTGCTTAGAAATCTTCCATGTAAACAAAAACAGTTTGTCATTATGGTTTCTCCGTGTTTATAATATATAATGTAATTTGACATCTTTGAAAATGGCTTATGTAGGCCGAAAGCTTAGATTGGATTATTTAAAAAATTATGTATCAATATTGTAATTTTCTTTCTTCATTTAATGATAATGCCATTAAGGTTATCAGAGAATATGAAACAAAATTACATAAAATAAATAGACAAAACTTATCCATATTATTTAATGAGACATGCATTATGAATTTTTGTGGAAGTGGGATGAAATTGTGAGGAATATTTGTCGTCGTGACGCCTTTTATACAAACGCAGACATAGATTAACACTTGTACAACCATTGACGTGCGCAGAGACACACGCACACGCGAGCTAGACAACTGGGGCTCACACAAGCAAAACTTCATATGAACGATATGGGGCTTAGCATATAAATGTATATGTGTGACGTTTTGTACATGCATACGCATTTAATTTGTGTATAGTGTATCTTCCAAGGTTGATGCCAGAGGTTTTGTGTATTTCCATCTATGTGGTTATATATTTTTTACAATCTGTGGAGTTTTTAGTTGTGTACATTTTTCTTCTTTGCTTGTGTATTTGCGTAAGTATATATCTAATTATGTTTATATGTTCATGCATTGAAATATGATTGTGTCTGCCCCGACCTCACGTTACGAATTCGCCCTGACTGTATCCAATATGTGGCAATTCAGTCTGTGTTCAAATAAAGCTTTAAAATTTAACAGACAAATTAACGATAAAAATATATATATATATATATAAAATATATGTATATATGCGTGTTTATATTTATCTGTATATGTGTCTCTTTGCCAGTGTTTGTGAATATACTTGTCTATTTTTCCGTGTGTGGTTGTTTGTAGGTTTATTTATGTGTGCGTTCTTTCTCTTCCTCGTTTAATATATGAATAACTTTCTAAATCTAATAAATTGATAAACGTAGAAATTTTTTTCAAATTTCGCAACAATAATAAAATAGATCTAATAGTCAATTAATAATGTTGATCTCAATTTAATCAAATATTAATACTAATGCCCCCAAAATTATTTTTAAGTCTAATTCCATATTTTCCAAATTAGAAGTTGCTTTACTCTGACTGGTCCACATTGTACATACAACAATGCCTCCCTGGATTAAAGGGGTTTTGCTTGTTTTAACCTTTTAAAACCATTCAATTTGAAATAAACCACATCACTTGACAAGACACAAGAAGTGTCGAAACAAAATAGCTACTTTTGTAGTGATATTATAAGATATCCATGTTATCATTTCTGAATAAATATTATTAGCTCTACTTTATATTGAGCACTTTTTTAAGAATAGCGTTTCTTTTGATAAGGAATATTATTCCATCCATACGTACCCTATACTCGGATATATATATATATATATATATATATATATATATATATATATATATATATATATATAAAATATTTAAAATAGAAATCAAGCTTCTCTATCAAACAAGGTTATTCACTAAAATTAACGTTTACAGTCATATATTTTCGCGGTAGACTGGTTGCTAACAAACGTTATAGAACCCTGTCTGCGCGATTATTTAACCATAGCTGGAGGGAGAAGCGATGGATTAATACCTTTCCCAATGAGATTAAGTTGTTGAATTGAATTTTGAAAAGCCATTTTGGCATAGTATTCACGGTATATAGTAGGGGAATTCTGGCATACATAATACATAATTAATGTGAGCTCTTTAATAATTTTTAACTTATTTTCAGACAGATATATTCTTGAATCATAAAAGCCCTTAATTATGAAGATGACATCTGGGATGCCATTTTTTAATTCATTAAATGAATAATTTTGTTTGGTTTAGACTGAAGCTTAAAAATGAAATTAGAAAGTAAAATCATATGGTGCAGTTAAATTTTAATGACGTTAAATTTAACAAACCATTTCATGGTGGTGATAATACTATTTCTTTGTGTTATATATATTTTGATAACGTGTTGTTTATGTATTTTTCTGCTTTGAATGACACTCTATGATTGTTAAGTCTTTCTTTAAAGGTTGTTTCTGTGATTCCTATATATTTTTCTTCTGTGTTAATGTTATTTGTTAGAGTAACTTTAAAGATTACATTGTTGGTTAGACGTTTGTTGCTAAGCGGACAGTTGTTTTTGTTTCGACAATTGCATTTATTGGTGTTGTTTTGTTGCTTATTTTGTTGTAATTGCTATTGGCTTTGTTAGGTAATCTTTTTATTGTGTTTGAATATTATTTTCTCCATGTTATCAATGCAGCGGTAACTGATTTGACTGTGTATTTTGTGGATGATTTTTAATAGTTTGCTGTACTTGGGGAAATGTTTTTCAATTATTTTGAAAAATATTTATTCTATTTTTGTGTTTGTCTAATTGTAGGGTTGATTGAAGCAGATTATATTTCTTTTTCTGATGTTTTTCTTTGGTTAGTCTTCGTTTGTTCGAATAATCACTATTTCTTAATGC
>JBBBDQ010001560.1:0-42500 GCA_037127315.1 Ascarosepion bandense | reverse complement strand
TAAACAGCCTGATTTTATGTTTCATTCTGTTTCTGTTTGTCGCAATATAAGCGCAGTTTAGGGATCAGTCAGTTAAATGTCATACGTGATACACGCTTGGGCAATCATGTCTCGAAAGAAACAAGATTTTCGCGCACTATGTGCCATTACTTTCTGCAGTATACTGGTTGCTAACCAATCTTATAGAACCCAGTCTACGCGGCTATTTAACCATAGCTGGAGGGAGAAGCGATGGGTTAATATCTTTCCCAATGATATTAGGTTTTTATAAAAATAATAGCCGCTGGAAATGTATTTTGAAAAGCCATTTTAGCATAGTATTCACGGTAAATAGTAGGTTAATTCTGGTATACATAATACTTTATGTGTGCCCTTTAATAATTTTACACTTATTTTCAGATAAATATTCTTTAAGCATAGAAGCCTTAATTATGTGGAAAACATGATCTTTGTTTACATTTACGCATGACTAGCAGTATAGCCCGGTATTGCTCGGATGTAATGAAAGCTTTAAAACTAATCCATGGTCCTGGAGCACAGACTCTTTGGATGTTGGCACGAAAGACTAAAAAGCAATAGTTGTTTCCAGTTAAAGCGAAACCGTAGACTGAAAGAAAAATGAATGGAAGTAAGTCAAATTTTGATTTCCTGCTATCGATATCAAATAAGTTTTTTTTTTGTCGTAAACTGAATGTTGAAGGCTAAATAACTCCTCTGAGTAAATGGTATCATGGCTGAGATTAAGAACTACAATAATACCTACTTAGAGCCAAACTCGAAGCAAAAACTAAAATAAAAGAGCCGGAAAAAATACAGACATACAGGCAGATAAACAGACACACACACAAACATCTTGCTTTTATATATATGTATATATATATATATATATTATCGATTTTCTGCTCTATTGTAAGAACTGCAACCTTGAAACTTCTGAATATCGTTTCTTATGTCTTTGTCTATGAGTGTATGAAATTTGATTAAAATCGGACCACTCCTTCTATAACCCGATTTTTTCGATTATCGATATTTATCGAGGGTACCTCGACACAAAACCTAATTAAGAAGACTCGCAGACGCTTATAGTACAACTGTGTAAATTTTCAAGAAAATCGGTTCAGCCGTTTCGGAGTAACGAATACGCACACACACAGACAAAGTTCCATTTATAAATAAGTTTAGATTCCAAACTTCGGCACTCCCAACTTCTGTCAATGTCAACAGAGCATTGGGGGGAGGGGATGATCGGACAGTACGAAGGTGGTTCCATAAATTCCGTACTGGTGATGAGAGCCTTGAAGATGAAGAAGATAGAGGACGGTCATCCGGTCTTGACAATGAACAATTGCAAGCAGTTGTTGAGCAAAACCTACACCAAAGTGTCATAGAAATGTCTCAGGCGCTTGGTGTCAGCCCTGCAACAGTCTCACGCCATTTGCAGAGTATTGGAAAGGTGAAAAGGCTCGATGAGTTCTTGATTATCTCAATGGAAACCGAAAACTTAGCCGTTTTGAAGTGTGCCCGATGCTCTTCTTTCGTAACACCAATGATCCCTTTCTTGACCGAATAGTCACTTGTGATGAAAAGTGAATCCTTTATAATAGCCATAAATGATCCGGTCAATGGCTAGATCGTGATGAGTCCACTAAACATTTCCCAAAGTTACATCAGCAAATGATTATGGTGACTGTCTGGTGGTCTTCAATTGGTGCTATCGACTACAGCATTCGGGAAGCCAATCAGAACATTAAAGCAGAATTTTACTGCAATCAACTTGCTGAAATGCATGCACCCCTGCAAAAAAAATGATACCTGCATTGGTAAATCGACGTGATCCAAATTCTTCTCCACGATAATGAGCGGCCACATGTTAGAAGAATGACGTTGCAAAAACTCACTGACTTAGGACACGAAAGTTTGCCACATTCTCCATATTCTTCTCATCTTTCACCCACTGATTATCATTTTTTAAACACTTAAGAAAACCGAATGCATGGTCATCAGTAAAAAGGGCAGCCCAAAATGCCAAATACAGGTCGGGGATACTAGAATCAAGCAGGTACAAAAATTTAAATACCTGGGAAGTGTTATAACAGAAGACGGAAAGTGCGACACAAAGATACGAAAGCGAATTAGCATGGTGAAAGAAGCATTCCAGAAGTTCAGAAAGGTATTAAGAAACAGGTCAATTTCGCCAGAAACAAAGAAATGAGTACTGGATTGCTACGTGCTGTCCGTCATTCAATATGTCAATGAATGCTGGCCAATATCATCAAAGATGAAGGAAAACTTGAAGCAGCTGAAATGTGGTTCTACAGAAGAATGCTGCGAATATCATGGATCGAGCATGTGAGCAATGATGAGGTCTTAGAAATGATGGAAACAAAAAGAAAATTAATACTGAGCACCAGGAAAAGACAGCTGAAGTTCCTAGGGCATGCAATGAGGAAGGAGGGCTTGGAGAACCTGATACTAACGGGTCAGATAGAGAGAAAAAGAGACGGGGAAAATCAACGGATAACATATTTGAAGGACCTAATCAGGTGGATGATGGAACGAGGGTTGCATGGTGTAACAGGAGAAGGTGTGCTCAGAGCCACCGGGGATAGGGAAACGTGGAAAGCCCTGATTGCCTACGTCCTGAAGGGCACAGAAGAAGAAGAATTCCACACACATATATGTATGATATTTACTCAGCTTTTTCCACTAGATGCGACACGAGGTCCAGGGTTAATGTGGGGAGTCCGAATGGGTGCGAACGGGTAAAGGCTAAAAATTGCCCAGTCCCCGGAACCGTCGGTCGCGCTGGCCTCAGTGGCGACCGCCGATCCACGCCTTTCGTGCAATGGGATGGTGCAACCTCGGGAGAATGTTATCCGGGGCCGGGTACCTCTCAGTATAATTTTTTCAGATGCATGTTTGTCCTCGGAGCCGCACCCTGTCCGAAGGCAGAGACGCAACTGAGAGGTGATGATCTCCACCTGACGCATCAGGTGGGGGATTATCAACCACACATATATATGTATGCTCTGAAAATATCTCGCGGCACACTAGTGTGCCGCGATACAACGGTTGAGAATAACTGTACTAGATTTTGACGATAATATTTATTTGCAAAGTTTTTTTTTTAAGCTTTTATTCTTGTTTCTTAAAATAAGCCCACGACCGCTTCGAGATTATTAGGCGAACGAGTACGTCCTGGATTAGTGAATATCAGATTAATGAAGTTCAATTTATACCGATATTTACGCGGCTTTCTTTTCATAATCCAACATTCCAGTCATGGGTTGCCTCCTATCAGAACCTGAATGATCAGGGCTCTCCACAACTTCTTGTTATCTGTTGCTCTAAACAAGTTTTTACTCTTTATTGCCATTCTTTTTCCCTGGTCCGCCATTCATCCAACTACATTCATTAGGTAGGTTCCTCATTGTTTCCCACCGCCTATCCTTCCTTCAAAATGTCCTGTGAGTGTTCAATTTTCCAAGTCCTGGAACCTCCTAATGTGCCCCAGATAGTTCAACTGTCACGTTCTCATTATAATATTTTGTTGTTGTTTTTTTTAGCATATCACCCATGCAAGACAGTAAAGCCGATAAAATCCAACTGGTTACTTCGTGTGAAAGAATATGAAAATTGAAAAAATAATAAGGAGCGAGAACAATAAAAGAAAAAGAGTAAAGAAGACAACAGAAAACGATTGATATTGGATTTAAATTTTTGAAGTGCTAAAGAAAAAACTGTTAGCATTGAATTTATGGTTATATATATATATATATATATATATATATATATATATATATATATATATATATATCCAGTTCATTTGTAAAATGATGAAACCTTCCCGACAATTTACTACTGTGCTTAAATTCATAAAAGCAAGGTACATGAGACCTAGTTGCCAATCTAGTACTGTGCCAAAATTTATAAAATCTAAGTATCAAAGCCCATCAGAACAATAAGAATGAAAATATCTTTAGAAAATCATAGTGATGCTAAATTTTTGCGGTGTGAAAGTGAATTAAATCGAGATGCCAGCTCAGGACTAATAACATTGCAGATTCTTCCTTAATTATATTCACTGGTAGACACAAATTGGATTCATGAAGTATAGATTTGTTGAAAGATGCAGAAGTGGCATAATGTTTTATATGAGTGTTTATAGCTGGTAGTAATGCTATTAATATGTTTACAAAGTACACTGAAAACATTAGTAAAGAGCGAGAACAATAAAAGAAAAGGAATCGAGAATACAACAGAAGACAATTGATATTGAATTTAAGTTTTTGACGGTCAAAAGTGGCTGTGAAGCAAGAAATCGCAAGAGAGTTCTACAAGTGAGAAAATATTTATAGGAAAGTGTTGGGACACCCGTGCCTATTCGGCTATAATGGACTATTCCATTACTATGTAAAGTAATGGTGGCATCTACGTGAGGAGAGTGTGCCGAGCAGCCGTACTCTACTACGACACTGTCAGCTCTCTACCTTCGGGTAGAGGGCTGCGCTCTCTGCTTCCCAGCAGAGAGCTATAACCCAGTCGTGGTTCCGCCGAAGGGTAGAGGCACGACTGGGCAAAAATAGGCAGACATTTTTTGGCCGGGCCATATAGCCCGGAAATCCCAGTTATAACTGACCATGTGTCACATGTTGCCCTTACTGGGAGGGACAACTAAATATAGAGTGTGCCGAGCAGCCGATCGACAAGTCAGTCGTAGACTTCCGGTGACGACCCGGAAGTAACCCATTGCTCATACTACGTCTTACGACGGTTGAGACGATTAACCTTTATTCTTGTATTGGAAACTAATAACCTTTGTAAATACTATTTTCACGGAATACAACAATTAACCTATTCCTGTTGTTGAGTTATTTATTCTTACTCACGACATAACAGAAAGGCACAGGAAAGTTACATTAAGACGAGGGGTAAGTGACTGATTCCGAAACGCCATATGTGTTGCTGATTTTTTAATTTTTTTAATTTTTTCAAGAATCTCTAAATTCATAGTAAGCGCATCGGACCATGTGTGGCAGTAATATTCAAAGTATGGACGAATAATAGACTTATAAATTTGTAAAAAATAATCTCTAGCACGACACAGTGGGTAAACTTTATCATTAGCAGACCTAGCAAAGTAGTCAGTATAATCTTTCCGCTTCATGTCAGTCGAGAATGTTAGCCCGAGAAGGCGCATTGATTAACTCTTCTAGCGGTTAGCATCATCCATATCTAGCAATGGATTCAATATATTGATTACTATATGAAATTACATTTACATTAGCAATTGATTCAATATAGACTTTCCACTTCATGTCAGTCGAGAATGTTAGCCCGAGAAGGCGCATTGATTAACTCTTCTAGCGGTTAGCATCATCCATATCTAGCAATGGATTCAATATATTGATTACTATATGAAATTACATTTACATTAGCAATTGATTCAATATAGACTTTCCACTTCATGTCAGTCAAGAATGTTAGCCCGAGAAGGCGCCACGAGTCACCCCCCTAGAGGTTATCATCAGCCTTGCTGATGAGAGGCAGAAAGGGTCTCTCAAATGTTTAATAGAATGCTGTTTAGTTTTAGAGGCGTTAAAATTAACAAACCATTCTTTGCACCACTTAACAGCAGATTGTAGATTTTGTTTTTTTATTCATCTCACCCCAAGCAAGGCATTCCACTGCCACTATTGCGCATGGGGCTACATAGGGGAAGGTAAAGAGAAAGAGTGGTTAGACATAGGGAATGTCAGGATGAAGGTGACAGATGAGTAAGGATACCGAGGATGAGGGTTAGGCAGATGGGAAGAGTGATTGATAGAATGGGAGCAGGTTAGTGTGTTAGGAGGTGTCTATTAACCTTACATTTAAACTCCTGGAGATTGTAGCCGTCGGGGAAGCAATCGTGTGGAAGGGAATTCCACAGTCGGGAAGTGCGAGGAAATAAACTGTTGGAGTAGAAGTTGCGGTTGCATTTTATCGGTTTCACTGTAAAAGGGTGGGATCTAGTTGCTAATCTAGTATCTCGTGCAAATTCGTATTTAGGGGGCACCAGTGATCTAAGTTCATCGGAGCAGAAGCCGTGAAAGTATTTATAGAAGAGACACAGGTAAGCCACGTCGCGCCGGTGGGAGAGAGACCGCAGGCGGTCTGCCAAGTCGGTATCTATCACATTACAGACCCTCCTCTGAACCTTATCGAGAAGCCCGAGGAGAATAGCAGGGGCACCCGACCAGATATGGCATCAGTATTCAATGCACGGGCGGATGGTAGATTTATATATGTGCAGGATAGACTTCCGGGCCCTACACAGAGAACCGACTTTCATAGCAGCGGATTTAGCAATGGATTCGATATAGTCATTGAATAATTTTTTTAGATCAGCTACCAATCGAACTGATTAGATTTACCCCCTAGACAAGGGTAAATAGTTGTGTCATAAGCATAAATACTGTTGGGACTCCCGCGCCTATTCAGCTATAATGGACTATTCCATTACTATGTAAAGTAATGATGGCGTCTACGTAGGTAGAGTGTGCCGAGCAGCCGATCGACAAGTCAGTCGTAGACTTCCGGTGACGACCCGGAAGTACCCATTGCTCATACTACGTCTTACGACGGTTGAGACGATTAACCTTTATTCTTGTATTGGATACTAATAACCTTTGTAAATACTATTTTCACGGAATACAACAATTAACCTATTCCTGTTGTTGAGTTATTTATTCTTACTCACGACATAACAAATACCGAATTGTGAACTGATGTTTCCAGGTAGGCCATTGATAAAAATTAAGGACAAGGTAGGTCCAAGGATAGAGCCCTGAGGGGACATATACATGAGTGGTCATCCAGGACAACTTTCATTTCGCGATTTGATAAGACTGAATCAATTTAAAAATTTGTTCAGAAATACCAAAATTTTTCAATTTCTGAAGAAGACCACAGTGCCAAACACTGTATGCTCAAAGAGCTTCGCCATTCTTATCTAAAGCTTGATAATTTCTTTCGGTCTTAGTCGTTAATACATCAGCAGTTGGCTTTGAGAAGCAAAAGCCATATTGCTTAGCACTGCGATGTGAGATGCTTACTAATTCAAATTTTATTAGGGTCTCGAGTAGTTTGCCAAAAAGTGGTAGAAGACTAATAGACCAATAGTTAGAAAGCATCAAACTGCAACAACAGAAAGGCATCTCTAACACGCAGAATGGGAAGAAGAGGAGGAGAGTTTAGAGAGAACAAAGGCCAGTTCAAGAACACATTTATTAAGAGTTATTAAAGAGGTACCATCAGGTCCACACGCTTTTTTTTAATCATTTCACCCCAAGCAAGGCAGTACCGCCACTGAAGCACAGGGGCTACATGAGAGTAAAAGTTTAGACAGAAGGAGAGTGAAGAGAAAGACGAACCAGGTACAGGGGGTGTCAGAGTAAGGGCAAGAGAAGGATAGGAACACAGGTGTGAAGACAGTTGCAAAGGTAGAGAAAAGAAAAGAACAAGATACACGGAGTGATGTAAAAAGGACTGGAGTCAAGTGGATGAGATGGGAATTGACATTACATTTAAATTCCTGGAGGTTGTAGCCGCCAGCAAAGCAAGTATACGGAAATAAATTTTATTTAAAATATAATTAGTTTCACTTCTTAAAACGCGTCTTACGGAATATGTCTCAGCACAAGTTTTGGAGTATTTCGGAGACACACGTTCCTACGAAGAGGCTTTAACAACCCTGGACAGGATCTATATGAAAAAGAGAAATGAGATGGTCTTTAGACAGTTACTGGCTACGAGGCGTCAACCCAAGCAAAGCTGTACCGCCACTAATGTGAAGGGGCTACATAAGAGCGTTAAAGTTTTAGGCAAACAATTACATGGGGTGTCAGAGAAAGGGAAAGAGAAGGGTGTGAACACAGAAGTGAAGACATTTGCGAAGGTAAAGAGAAAGGAAAAGAACAAGATACACGGAGTGATGTAAAAAGGACTGGAGTCAAGTGGATAAGAGATGGGAATTGACATTGCATTTAAATTCCTGGAGGTTGTAGCCGTCAGGAAAGCAAGTATATGGAAGGGAGTTCCACAGGTGGGAAGTGCGAGAAAAGAAGCTAAGGTAATAGAATTGTCGGCTGCATTTGGTTGATCTAACTGTAAACGGGTGGGACCTTGTTGCCAGTCTGGTTGCACGAGTAAATTTTTGTGGCGGGGGCACCAGTGACTTAAGTTCGTCGGAGCAGAAGCTATGAAAATATTTGTAGAAGAGACTAAGAGAAGCCACATCCCGCCGGTGATAAAGTGGCTGTAGTCGAACTGCCAAGTCGGGACCTATCACATTACAGATTCTGTCGAGAACACTGAGATGAACAGCAGGAGCACCTGACCATATTTGACAGCAGTATTCTATGCACGGACGGATGGTTGATTTGTATATGTGCAAGATGGATTCAGGCAGAAAAATTTCCTGGCTCGACACAGTGACCCAACCTTCCTATCAATGGATTTAGCTATTGACTCAATGTAATGATAACAATTGAGGTCGGAACATAGGGTAAGGCCGAGGAGGCGCAGTATATTGCTTTTAGGGAGACTTGCTTGGTCCATGCTTATGGCGGAGCAGAAGAAGCTGCCTGTGATGGTTGACAGATAGCTTTGAGTAGATCCAGGGTATATGCCTCTTTTGAGTTTCCATTTTTCCTACAACTTTCTCGTTGCTCATATGTTCTGTCCCTGGTATCCTCAGCACCCCTCCGTTGCATATTACGTCTGTCGCTTTGAATCTCTTATTCATCTTTAAGGAACTTGCCCAGCATTCACTGAATACAGTGAAGGAGAGATAGAACATAGCAGTTCTTTGTGGCTTTTTGTGGCACTTCTACAAAGTATAACGGTTGGAAAGTTTATTTCGCTAAAACCTGTTACAAGTGAGTTCGATCCTCACTGGTTACCTCCAAATTTTCAGCCTTGTGCCGCATCTAAGCTACACTTCGAAAATCAACTTATTCTTCGTGACTATATACATTAAAAATGCATATACACGTTTGTTCTTTGCTTTAAAAAAAATCTGTTTATAACCCTAACACCCCAAAATTCTATTTTCGTACGCAAAACAACTAAGTTCAATAACTCTGTAAAAGTCAAATACGCTTTTTACATTGTACGGAAAGTATAAACAGACCTCTTATAAATCGATAAAAAATCAATATTCTCAATTCTGACAAATGTCGAAACCTTGCGGTCTAAAAAATTTTAATCTACAAATATTATTTCCTTAAGAATTTTTCATTATTTTTTTACGAGTAGGACAGTCTATTTAAACAGCTCCATATTCTCTGTTCCTACCAAAAAAGTTAATTGGAAAGTTAGTCATGCAGAGAACTTTTCAGCAGCCATCAGAATTTTAAACCATGAACAACTTCTTATTGCTACCAATAAATAAATAACTCTTTTCTTTAGTTCAAAATCTGATACTACGTACTCCACAAAGAAACTTTGTCTTGAGGCAGAATTTAAACTAAGCGAATTCTTCAAGAAATTAAATTACAAAATGGTTAAGATTCTATATTTGGCTCGGCTTTGCAGATTCTTTACTAACAGAACGAAACTAATCAACTGTTGTTGATTTTTCGAGAATTGTCGGTTCTACTCATATGTTCCTGATCTAAATTTAGTATACTGGATGAATATTTAAAACTCTTGAACATACGTCAATGTATATCCTTTTTTGTTTTTGTTTTTTTGATTTTTTTTTACTGATTTACTTCAGATCTATAATAGGATATTCAAATATAGAGAACGACTCCTCAAACCTATATTGTATAGAAGTCACCACTTTGACTAATCGATTATAGAGAGATTTGAAACTGCATCTCATGTTTTGAACACCAATAATTCCTAATAGAATAGACAAGTCAATTGTTATGGAGTGGCAGTGTTATGGACTCTACAGTGAACCGTATCTATAGTTATACTGAGTGGAGAAAACGTAAGACTATAAATAATATTACAGCCTGTTTAAATTCCAAGAATGGCTCTTTGAAAGCAAAGTTTTCCTCTCTGGTCAATATTAGCTAATGGCATCTTCAAAGTAATCCCCATGTGAGGATTTCCACTTTGTCAAACGATAGTAGCGATCCTGAAGACCTTGGAATTCGTTTACTGGTATGATTTTCATTAATATAGCCACGTTAGCTAATATTTGTTCTCCTGGGAAATTTTAAATTTTTGAACTATCCACAAATCACGAGGAGGTAGTCTGGTGAATATTATTTAACGCCGATATCTAAATATTCTGAAAACAATTTTATGGCTTCGGCTAAATATTTTGAACGCTATTGCATGCCTTCAACTACGGATAAAATGCTGGTTATGTATTGTCGGTCTTTTCATATAAAACTGTATTGCTAGTATTTTCATTGTTAAAATGTGTTTTATACTTTGGTAGTGTTTCTGCATGGTCATCAGCAAAAGATACAACCCAAAATGCCAAATACAGGTGGGGGATAACAGAATCAAACAAGTACAAGAATTTAAGTACCTAGGAAGTGTTCTAACAGGAGATGGAAAGTGCGACACGGACATCCGAAGGCGAATTGGCATGGCAAAGGACGCGTTCCAGAAGATGAGCAAAATACTAACACACAGGAAGATCTCAATAGAAACGAAGAAAAGAGTGCTAGACTGTTACGTGATGTCAGTTCTTCAATACGGCTGTGAATGCTGGACAATATCATCGAAAATGAGGAAAAAACTGGAAGCGGCCGAAATGTGGTTCTACAGAAGGATGCTACGGATATCGTGGACTGAGCATACAAGCAACGACGAAGTGTTAGAAAGAATGGCAACAAAAAGGAAATTGATGCTGAGCATCAGGAAGAGACAACTGAAGTTCCTGGGACATGCAATGAGGAAGGAGAGCCTGGAGAACCTGATACTGACTGGTCAGATAGAAGGAAGGAGAGACAGAGGAAGGCAGCGGATAACATATTTGCAGGGTCTGATCAGGTGGATGACGGAACGGGGGTTGCCAGGAGCAACAGGAGCAAACATACTAAGAGCCACAAGGGATAGAGAGACGTGGAGATCCATGATCGCCTACGTCCTGAAGGGACAGGGCACATAGAAGAAGAAGAAGTGTTTTTGTTTAAAAGGTGTTCACTGTTTGTTCATAGCTAGTATTCTAATAGGTGCTACCACCCTAGGTCAGAATAGACCCGAAACAGCATCAATTAAGAGGTGGTTTAACACACTCAAAACCTCCCACCCAAGGACCTTACTGCCGGTTGTAGTTCATGGTCATACCCAGGACTGTTGTGTTTCTTATTTTTGCTCGGACTCACAAGTCTGCCAATATTGTTTAGGGACAAATGTATCAGGAGCCATTAAGCATAAAAAAAACGTCAACACCTCTTATCATAGGTGTTGATTCATGCAACTGATATCCCAGTCCTGGATGAGATTTCTGACTTAATTCTTGTACAAAGTCAAAAATTTATTGCTCAGGTCAATGAAGCTGTAAGTTAGGAACAAAAAGATTAAAACAGGCATATCAAAAAGGGACATGACGAAACTACAAACTAATCTACGCATGTTTCCTTCTTAAGATGAAATATCTGGGTCGAGGGTGCTTTAACAGAGGAACGAAACTATGGCATCAATATTAGAACGCCTATTAGAATAGCAAAAAATGCCTTTCAAAAATTAAGCAATTTACTAATAAACCGAAAAATTTTCTTTAGAAACAAAGAAAACAGTCATTTAAGTGCTATAAGTGATAAACGCTTGGGCCATCATGTCTCGAAAGGGAGATAACTGAGTGAGTAAAAAATTTTCCCGCAGTAAGCTGCTATTACTTTCTGAGTTAGACTGGTTGCCAACCAAGGCTATAGAAACCAACCTCTCCTGCTAGACAGATAGAAGGTGCAGAGACGGATTAATACTTTCTACAGGGAGATACTAATAATACATTTAAAAAGAGTAGATAAATTCGCCAATCGTCCTGTTCATACTCCTCCCTGATATTTTAGAAGTTTATTGCTTGTTTCCGGTTTAGGACTGGGGTTCAGTTTCTTCTAAAATTTTCATGTTCTCTTACACTCCCAATGGTCTTTTACCCAGGCAAAAATGTGTGTAAAACTGTCTATTTCACCCGGTCTTTTAAACAAAAGTAGAAATGTATCCTTTGTTTCCTTTGTGATTAGGTTTCCGGCTCCTTCCAGAGTCTTCTTATTCCTCTTTCATTCTTCGTTGTTCGTTGCGTCTTAGTGGCATTATAGCCTTTCTCGGATTGAATTAACTGAAAAAAGGTCCCAAGCAAAATATACCTGTAATAAAATCTTTAACATTTTTCTTTGTTTTAATCATTTCACCCTAAGCAAGGCGATAATCCCACTAAGATGCCAGGAATTACAGAGAACGAAAATAAATGAGAAAACGTTAGTCAGGAGAATGAGCAATAAACAAAATAACTAAAGAAGAGCAATAAATAAAATACAGCCATTATATAAAGTGGTAGGTTGGTTGTTTTTGCCGTATGCCAACCCTTAAAGGTATCTAATGTCGAATTGTGTATGGGACACCCCAGTGAGAACCAAAATCACTAATTAAAAATTAATTAGAAATAAATACTACCAACGATAAATATTACATTTGGAGTTTTACTTTTCATTCATTAAATGTACCAAATATTATAAGACAGTGTCCAGTGCTCCAGTGATTATGAAGCCAACCGTCACTTTCTGATTCTATAATCTTTGTAGGTTGTTGACAAAATCTGAAGAAATGATTGCAATGTTATCGCTCCTGACCTGGTATTTTGACTTCATTCACTTTTCATCGCCATAACATGGCGTCCCTCTGTCTATTTCTTTCTTGTTTTTTTTTTTTTAATAAATAGTTTCATGGCAACAATTGTTATAATCAGCTTGGTACCTCGACCGTATAAACTTAAGCGTACTACTTGATTGGCAACAAGGTCTCATCGTTTTACTGTCAAAATAGCTAGATGTCACCATAAGTTTTATTATTTGTTTTACACTTATCACCTGTGGAACTCTGTGCCGTTTTCTTGCTTCCATTACAACCAAGGATCTACAAAAATTTAAATGCAACGTCAATTGCCATCTTCTGTCTTTTTTTTACGATTACGACTGAGTAGTGATCTTCACTGGCAGCCGCATTGCAACTTAAAAGTTATTAAATAACCCAACAAGGGGTTGAAATGCCATAAAATCAACAAGCCGGACCTAACCTGAGTAAGGCTCTCATATACGGACAGGAGTTACTTAGTCTTCACTTTCCAGTCTCGACAGAGTCCGAAAGTGCTGGCTTACGGCCATTTCACGTTCAATACACTGGTTCTCGCTCGATCACCGAAGTTAAGCAACATTGAGCCTGGTCAGTACTTAGATGGGTGACCGCTTGGGAATACCAGGTGCTGTAAGCGTTTAGTGACGGAAGTGCATGCTTACGGCTATATCACGTTGAATACACTGGTTCTCGCTCGATCACCGAAGTTAAGTAACGTTGAGCCTGGTCAGTATATAGATGGGTGACCGCTTGGGAATACCAGGTGCTGTAAGCGTATAGTGACGGATGTGCGTTGTGGTGCAGTGGATATCGGCTCGGAAAGAGAAATCGGTGAGCCGAGTTCGAATTCCAGTTGAATACCCTGCATTCACTTAAGCACTGGTACCCTTATGGGTTAAATAACAGGGTAGGACTTGGGGACCCTGCTCTTAACAAATCCCAATGAATCTTGATACTCGAAAAGAAAAAAGTATTACTAGACACAAAAACTTATACAAACAACAATAAATTGTTGAAAGAAAAAAGGTATTATCAGCAATAAATAAATAAAATTTAGTTGGCAATAAATTAGCCGAGATTGATTTGCCATAAAAACAAAACAACCAACCAACCAAAAGTGCTTCCGCGTCCTTGTGGGTGACAAAGTATTTTCCGCCCATTTGCCACAGACGAAGCGTGACAAGCCTCTCGCTGCTCTGTCACCATTTCCACGGAAAGCTTTCAGACGAACTACATTCCTTGGTGTCACCATTTGTAAACTTCACGGCTAAGACTCGTCATACCAGACATATTATAACATCACCTTCATATTGCATTAGTGAAATGTAAGTTCCACTGAAGCAGCTTCTTGCCACGAACCACTGCTTTTGAAACCAACTCCCAAGAGAATGTTTCTGGTCATTACACTCTTAATCTGTTCAAGACTTGGGCTTAAGGTTATCCTCCCCACCTATCCGCTTAACCTGAGCCAATTGCTCTGTAACCTACTATCTCGAGTGGCACTTGAGCCTTCTACATGGTGAACATAATAAAAAAAATTCTTGCTATGAATTTTCGTTGTTTCTGTAATTTATTAATATTTCTGTTAATAATACGACTACTATTGCTTTTTATGTATTTACTAATTCTTATATAACTGCTTCTACTACTGTTACATTTTTCATTTCACCCAACCACACATGGAACATTTAATGAGATGAGGTTATCTCCCTTCTATACGAAATCAGTCGTCATTTTAACGCCTAACAGCGGTCGTTTTTTTTAACACGTTAGGTTTCTTTAAGTCTCTCTTTCTCTTTCTTTTTTTTTTCTCTCTCTCTCTCTCTTCCTCTCTCTATCTCTCTCTCGCTCTCTCTCTCTCTCTCTCAAAACCATTATTTATATTACAGTTCCTATTTACTTATTTATTTTCAGTCGTCTTCAACGTTTAGAAAGAAGACCTGTGTTGTTAACATGTTCGCTTTTGAAAATGGTTTATTTTTCCTCGTCTAAATGAAACCGCTGTTCACGCTCTCACTTTCCCCGAAACGAAAAGAAGGATACCCGCTCCTTTATATCAAAGATGTCGCCTGATTTATCAACTATATTTTATTTTATTTTTTACGTGTTTTTTTTCGCCTAAATTTTTGTACATATTTTTAGCTTTAAATGAACATAAATTTTAATCAGAGATAATAATAATAATAATAATAATAATAATAATAATAATAATAATAATAATAATAATAAGCTTAAGAGATATACAAAAAATTGTCTTATTAAGTACAGCCCACACACTAAGGAAAACGTTATCTATGTAATGCTGGGGATGATAGGGATGATAGAAAAACATGAAATGGAGTCATAACAACACGCCACTACCTGCCTTAGGTCTCCCCGCAGACTTGGTTGGTAGCGAGACCAATGCAGAAATCGAAATATGATGAAAAATGACATAATAATAATAATAATAAGGGTGTAAACGTGGCTGTTACGGATGTAAAGACCAGTTGCTTATTAACAGAATGATCTTGGAAAACTGCTATAATGCAAAGAAAAATCTTAGTACTGCCTGGATAGATTATCGTAAGGCATTCGATAGTGTACCACATTCCTTGATCTTGAAGACTTTACCTCAGTCATATAAATGGAACCTATAAGTCTGGTGAAATAAACATCAAAAGAGGTATATTTCAAGGTGACTCTTTGTCTCCCTTACTATTCTGCATATCACTAATAACACTAACCAGCCAACTTAACAAGACAAAATGTGGTTATAAAATAGCCCAAAAGAAAATAAGACATCTATTTTACATGGATGACTTAAAGTTGTATTCTAAGAATGATAATGAGCTGGAAGGTCTTCTGCAAACTGTAAAATGCTTCAGCGAAGACATTGGAATGAAGTTCAATTTGAATAAATGTGCTATAGCTACATTTTTACGTAGATCGCTACAACAAAAATCCTCAATTAGCTTAGACCCTGCTGTAACAATAAAAGAATTAAAGCCAGAAGAAGCTTATAAATATCTAGGTGTAAATGAGAGTGAAAAAATCACCATAAAAAAAAATGAAAGAAATAGTACGTAAAGAGTACTATAGAAGGCTACGACTGATATTAAAAACTGAATTGAATTCTCAGAACAGAATTATGGCCATTAATAACCTTGCAATCCCAGTTGTCCAATATAGTTTCAACATCTTAAACTGGACTCTAAACGACATCAGGCGAATGGATTCTAAAACAAGAAAGCTTCTTTCTAAACATAAGATGCATCATCCAAAAGCTGATGTAGACCGTCTATACATACCCCATAAAGATGGTGGAAGAGATCTTATTCAGCTAGAATTGTCATACAAGACAACTATGGCTTACTAACATATATAGAAACAACAAAGGACTGGATGATACAATTAGTCAAGCAACATGAAGAAAGAAAGAAAAAATATTCAATAATAAAAGAAGGACAGTAAATACAAACAAGATTTACATTTAGTACATTCTGTAGAAAAGCAAAACAGAAGCCAAGAACCAACTATTGCGGCAAAAAATAATAAAAAAGAAAGGCCAAAGATAAAGCTCTTGAACAGATGAAAGAACGCTGGCAAGACAAATCTCTGCATGGCTAATATCCAGAACGTGCCAATAAATCCAATGTTGATAAAGTTAATACTCATCGATGGTTACGTGCATCTGGATTAAAGTCTGAGACTGAAGGCTTTATTCTTGCAGCGCAAGACCAAAGTCGTTTCACTGGGAACTTTCAGGCAAATATTATACAAAATAGTGTGGATCCAAAATGCAGGCTCTGTGACAAATACCAAGAAACAATAGACCATCTAATCTCAGGATGTTCTGTACTTGTCCCAAATGAATATAAAAATCGTCACGATAGAGTGGGGCAATATTTACATTGGACAATGTGCAAACACTAAGGAAAATATGTAAACAAACACTGGTATGAACATCACCCAACACCGGTTACAGAAATAGAAGATGTCACCATTCTATGGGATTACACCATCTACACAGACAGAAAAATTGAAGTAAATATGCCGGACATTATTGTGAAAAACCAGAAAGAAAAAAACTTGCCTATTAATTGATATGGTTTGTCCAACGGATGGCAATATAGCAACCAAGGAATTCGAAAAACTGTCAAAATATAAAGACCTGGAAACTGAAATAGAAAAATGTGGAAATTGAAAACAAGAATCGTGCCAGTGATAGTAGGTGCACTTGGAATGATAAAAAAAAAGGAACAAAACAATACATTTAAAGAATCCCTGGAAACCCCAGCTGAAGAGATATACAAAAAATTGTTTTGTTAAGTACAGCCCACACACTAAGGAGAACGTTGTCTATGTAACGCTAGGGATGATAGGGGAGATAGAAAAAACATGAAATGGAGCCATAACGACACACCACGACTTGCCTTAAATCTTCCTGCCTTACTCGATTTCTGTCTTTCGGTACTGTCCGTCTGAAAAATGATGATTTATCGTCAACGCTTCTCGGTCTTTTATCTGATCAAAGTGTAAGATCTGTTTTTATCAGATTAATCTGATTTTCTCTCCCTCTCTCTTTCTTTCTTTCTTTCTCTCTCTCTCTCTCTCTCTCTCTCTCTCTCTCCACTTCTATCTTCTTTTCTTTCTTTCATTTTCTCACTGAAATCAAGTAATGTCTTTTCCACACGATCTAAACGCGGAATAGTCCAGTAGTTATTTATGAGCTATTGACAGGACGTAACGGTTGTGCTAACAAAAGGAGGGACAAGTACAATTATATTTTGATAATAATAACGCTGCTGCTGGCGACGACGATGATGATTATTTATTTTCACACGGGATAGTATCTAGTAATTTTCGCTGGGAATCAAGGGACAACAAGTTTTCAAAGCCTCTACTAAATCCCCGTATTCTCCCCAGGATAGAAAAATGATTGTTATAGTGATTATGATGTAACACAAGGCCGAAAGTATGAGGCACGCAATGCAAAGAATGATTGACTGTTATCATGAGCTTTGACTCGAAATATCTGATTCCTTTTACTTGGGGACCAAGTGACAGCAAGTCTCGCCATAGCTACAGCACATTTTTTTCTGTAACATTTTAAATAACAAGATCACAGAAGATCGTGCTCTTCCGAGAATCCTTTTCATTATTATCAGTGAGATTTTTTTAAATATATAACCCCATGCAAGGCAATAAAGCCGGTAAGACGCAACGGGTTACTTCGTGTGAAAGAATATGAAAATAGAAAAATTAATGAGGAGCGAGAACAATAAAAGAAAAAGAGTCAAGAAGACGACAGAAAACGATTGACACTAAATTTAAATGTTTGACTGTCAAAGGTGACTATGAAGCAAGAAGTTGGGAGAGAGTTCTACAAGGGAAAAGTGCGAGAGAAGAAACTGTTAACATAGAATTTATGGTATTTACATTATTCGGACTATTGTCCTCATCTTTGTTTAACTTAAGGAATCAGCACATATGTTAGGCTTCAAAAATCTCCTAAGTCGACCAAACATAGAGATGAACACATTATGGGAACTAGTAATACTGAGTGTCAGAGAAAATCATTTGTGTCAAAAATTGCAATATGAGCTTTGGTAAAAAACACTAGATAAAAACCATTAACATAAAAAATACTAGAGAAAACTATTAACATCAAAAATTGCAATATGAGCTCTGGTAAAAAACACTAGAGAAAACGATTAACATCAAAAATACTAGAGAAAACCATTAACATAAAAAATTGCAATATGAACTTTGGTAAAAAAGGATTACTGGACATTAGGTTTAAAAGTCCCAAAAATTCAATTGTTCCTGTTCTTAAGGACACGTGGATATAGACATTGGTTAGTTACTGACTTGACTCTTAGTAGTGGTGAACAAGTAACTTGCAGAGTTAGAGGGAGATAACTCATGATTTCCAACAGAGGTTTTACGCAAGGAATGTGAATGATATACCCCAGTGATTGTAATAAAGGGTTCAGTTCGAAAGCCGGAGCATACAATGCCCGAAACGTCGTACAAATGGCAACAAAGATGAGGACAATAGTCTGAATAACGTAAATATTGTAAATATCATCTCAGAAATATAGACAAATACGATAGAATTTATGGTTATATATATCCAGTTCATTTGTAAAATGATGAGACATTCCCGCCAATTTACTACTGTGCTTAAATTCATAAAAGCAAGATACATGAGACCTAGTTGCCAATCTAGTCAGTCAGTCAGTTGAGTGCCATACGTGATACACGCTTTGGGCAATTATGTCTCTTTCGAGACATGACTGACTGGGCAGAAGATTATCCTGCAGTAGGTTGCCATTGCTTTCTGCGGTAGACTGGTTGCCGACCAAGGCTATAGAACCCAATTTGTCCTGTTATTTAACCCATCACTGGAAGGAATAGACGGATTAATACCTTTCCCAAGGGTATTTGTGCGTAAGTGAATGCAATGAATTCAGCTGGAATTCGAACGCGTCTCCCCGATTTCTCGTTCCGAGCCGATATCCACTGCACCACAACGCACATCTAGTACTGAGCCCAAATTTATAAAATCTAAGTAACATCTGAACAATTAGCATGAAAATATTTTTAGAAAATCATAGTGATGTGAAGTGCAAGATAGCGGTGTGAAAGTGACTTAATCCGAGACATCAGCTCAGGACCTATAACATAGCAGATTCTTCTTTAATTATATCCATTGGTAGACACAAATTGGTTTCATAGAGTATAGATTTGTAGAAAGACGCAGAAATGATGTAAGGTTTTAAATGAGTGTTTATAGTTGGTAGTAATGATACTAATATGTTTTCAAAGTCCATTCTAAACATTACTAATGAGCAAGAACAATAAAAGAAGAGGAATCGAGAAGACAATAAAAAATGATTGATATTGAATTTAAATCTTTGCATATCAAAGGTGGCTGTGAAGTAAGAAGCTGGAAGAGAGTTCCACAAGGGAGTAGTGCGAAAAAAGAAACTGTTAGCATAGAACTTACAGTTACATCTAGTCAGTACAACTTGAGAACTGAGGAGACCCTACCGCCAAGTAAGTACTGCGCTTATATTCATAAAGACTGGAGACAATGACGAAGAGTTCATCTGAAAAATTATCATAAATGTATTTATAGAAAAGGTACAAGGGAAAAACATATAACGGCGGACGGAAAGTAACCGAAGCCGAGATGCTGGGTCAGAACCAATAATAATGCTGATTCTGCCTTGATTTTATCAAGAATCTCTAAATATACAGCTGAAGCACCGAACAATATGTGGCAGCAATATTCACGGCATAGACGAATGATAAACTTAATAGGAGTATAGCCCGGAGTTGCTCGGGTATATTGAAAGCTTTTAAACTAATCCATGGTCCAGGAGCTCAGACTCTTTGGACGCTGGCACGAAAGACTAAAAAGCAATAGTTGTTTCCAGTCAAAGCGAAACCATAGACTGAAAGAAAAATGAATGGATGTAAGTCAAATTTTGATTTCCTGGTATCGATATCAAATAGGTTTTTTTCGTCGTAAACTGAATTTTGAAGGCTAAATAAGTCCTCTGAGTAAATGGTATCATGGCTGAGACTAAGAACTACAATTATACTTATTTAGAGCCAAACCCGAAGCAAAAACTAAAATAAAAGGGCTTAAAAAAATACAGACATACAGGCAGATAAACAGACACACACACAAATATCTTGTCTTTTATATATATATATATATATATATATATATATATATATATATATATATATATAATCGATTTCTGCTCTATTGTAAGAACTGCAACCTTGAAACTTCTGAATATCGTTTCTTATGTCTTTGTCTATGAGTGTATCAAATTTGATTAAAATCGGACCACTCCTATAACCCGATGTTTTCTATTATCGATTTTCGATATTTATCGGGGTTACCTCGACACAAAACCTAGCTAAGAACACTCGCAGACACTTATAGTACAACTGTGTAAATTTTCAAGAAAATCGGTTCAGCCGTTTCGGAATCTGTAGGTAATGGACATACACAGACACACAGACACACAGACACACACATACACACACACAGACAAAGTTCCATTTATAAAAATGTTTAGATAAATACGCAAGATAGATTCTGGAGGGAAAAATTGTCTTGCACGAAACAATGAACCGATTTTGACCGAGCGATTTAGGAAAGATAGTGGGATGGCTTCCTGTTGCTTTGTCCTCAATTTTGAATTCAAAGTTTTCTTTCTCCTTTCATGGCGATCATGACTCTCCACGGAATTTTTTTCATAATTTACCATAATTAGATCAGACTAGTCTCCCTGAAAATAAAACACTGCGCCTCCTCGAGTTGACTCTCGCAAAAGTGGAATGTCTACATAGCTAAATCCGCTGCTAAGAAGATCGGTTCTCTGTGAAGGGCAAGGAATTTTTTTTCCGCCTGAAACAACCCTGCACATATATAATTCTACCATCCTCCCGTGCATTGAATACTGCTGTCATATCTGGTCGAGTAGTCCTGCTATCCACCTAGGGGTCCCTGACAAAATCCAAGGAGAATCTGCAATGTAATCGATCCAGACTTGTCACTTTCTCTCCGGCGCAGTGTAGCTTCCCTGTATCTTTTCTACGAGTACTTTCACTGCTTCTGCTCTGATGAACCTTGTTGACTAGTGGCTATATACGAATTTACCCGAGCACAAGATTAGCAACTAGGTCCCACCCTTTTACTGTGAAACAATAAGATGTAAACGCAAATTCTACTCAAGTAGCTTCTTTTCTCGGAATCCCTGCCTGTGGAATTCCCTTCCGTTTACTTGCTTCTCCGACATCTACAATCTCCAAGAATTTAAATGTAAAGTCAATAGTTATCTTCTATCTCACTAACTTGCATCCTCTCTCTCTCTCTCTCTCTCATGCTCTCATCTCATTTCTTCGGTATTCTCATCCTTTTCTTACCCACCTCCTTACACCCCCTGTATTCTGTCACTCCTTCTCATAACCTTCCTTCTATGTAAACCCTGCACAACAGTGGCAATATAATGCCTTGCTTGGGACAATACGATTATAAAAAAAAATGTGCCTTGTCCTTTTTGGACGTAGGCGATCATGGCCCTCCACATCTCCCTATCCCTGGTGGCTCTTAGCACGCTTTCTCTTCTACCTGCTAATGCCCGTCAAGTTTGTTGCGGGGGGGGGGTAGCCTGTTTCTTCCCTAAAAGATGTTTCATGGAACTTCTGGGTTCCACAAGCGGTCCTCAACCGCATGTGGTGTGGAGATTTTTCTTACATTAGGTTGACAGTTCTTACTGCGGTAGACTGGTTACCAACCAAGGCTATAGAATCTAGTCTATCCTGTTATTTATTCATAGCTCTGGGAGAAGAGATGTATTCACAGAGTATTAAGTGAATGCAATGAATTCGATAAATTCGACCTCGGTTCTCCAGTCTGAGCCGTTATCCACCGTGCCTCCAGATACGACCAAGCATGGAAAAACTGCTCACGTTTTAGGGTAAATTTTGACTTAATCAAAACTATATTTGAGCAAAAACTTTATGATTTACTGATAAAAGTTTTGCTAAATACCCCTTCGCTGGGTACAGAAGAGATGGATTCGTATCTCACAAGGGTATTTGCGCGTAAGTGAATATAACAAACCCGACTAGAATTGAAACTTGGCTCTCCCATTAACAGCTATGATGTATTATTCATTACACCACTCGCACACCCAAGCTTACAGTACTTGGTATTACCATCTAGGTACTGATGTTGCTTAACTTCGGTGATAGTGTGAGAGCAGGTATTTGGACTTGATGTGGTCGTAAGCATTTTAAACCGAAATTAATATCTAACGGCCGAGAGATCAAAATACTTATTAAAGGAAATCTGCCTTCCTACAGGAATTAAACCTGTACTTATCTTTTTAATCCGAGAAACCAGCTTCAGGCTAGACCTGCTTTTAGGTGTCATTAGTGTAATGTATGGCTCAATTATTGTATTTAATCCTGCGTTCAAAGTCTATATCTGCTAACTTTATGAAACATCAGCAAAGTCATTGTTAGGCAATTAAAGGATTTTTAAAAAACCGACATAGTTTCTTATTGCGATACTTTAAAAAAAAAGCATATCCCCTCCTGCGAAGCAGTAAAGACGCTAACGCGCAATGGGTTACTAAGTGCGAAAGAATAAGTAAAAAAGGGAAACTTTATGAAAGAGCGAGGGGTATAGAAGAAGAATCAGAGAGAGAGAGAGAGAGAGAGAGTAGAAAACGGTTGACATTGCAATTAAATTTTGAAGATCAAAGTTAGATGGAAAGCATGGAGCCAGAAGAGGGTTCCACACGCAAGAAGTGCGAGAAAAGAAACTGTTATCATAGAACTTACGGTTATGTCTAGCTAACAACTGTAGATAAGTGCCATACGTGATACACACTTCGACGATCATGTCTAGAAAGAGACATGATTGACTGGGGAGAAGATTATCCCGCAGTAGGTTGCCATTACTTTTTGCGGTAGACTGGTTGCCAGCCAAAGCTATAGAATTCAATGTGTCCTGTTATTTAACCGATAACTGGAGGGAAGAGACGGATTAATACCTTTACCTTTCCCAAGGGTATTTGCACGTAAGTGAATGCAAGGAATTCAACTGGAATTCGAACTCTGCTCTCCGATTTCTCGTTCTGAGCCGATATCCACTGCACTACAAACTGTACTTAATTTAATAAATTCTAGGTACCATAGAGAAAAGTAATATTTATTTTGAAAACAACGAAAATGTGACACAATGCCAAAACGTGGGGATGGAGGAAGGCTGGTTTTTAATCTGCCTTATCTTAAACTTAGCTAGCCACAGTTACTGACCCAAACATACCACAATATTCCTTACACCAAACCAAAACATTCTTACTTACCATTCTTACTACAGCCACCATAATACATCAGAATCTCTATGAAATCTTAACTAGTTCCCATATGCACAATTTGTCTGTGGGGGTGGGGAATAAATATAACAACATTACAGCTGCAAGTTAATTACGACAATTATCACGAAAGTATTTATAGAAAAAAAAACGCAGAGAAGCTACATTACAACGGTAAGAAAGTGGCTGAAGCCGAGACGCCACATTAGGACCAACAGTATAGCCCGGTGTTGCTCGGGTGTAATGAAAGCTTTAAAACTAATCCATGGTCCTGGAGCTCAGACTCTTTGGACGTTGGCACGAAAGACTAAAAAGCAATAGCTGTTTCCAGTTAAAGCGAAACCGTAGACTGAAAGAAAAATGAATGGATGTAAGTCAAATTTTGATTTCCTGCTATCGATATCAAATAAGTTTTTTCGTCGTAAACTGAATTTTGAAGGCTAAATAAGTCCTCTGAGTAAATGGTATCATGGCTGAGACTAAGAACTACAATTATACCTATTTAGAGCCAAACCCGAAGCAAAAACTAAAATAAAAGGGCTGAATAAAATACAGACATACAGGCAGATAAACAGACACACACATAAACATCTTGCCTTTTATATATATATATATATATATATATATATATATATATATATATATATTATCGATTTTCTGCACTATTGTAAGAACTGCAACCTTGAAACTTCTGAATATCGTTTCTTATGTCTTTGTCTATGATTGTATGAAATTTGATTAAAATCGGACCACTCCTTCTATAACACGATTTTTTCGATTATCGATTTTCGATATTTAACGAGGGTACCTCGACACAAAACCTTGCTAAGAACAATCGCAGACGCTTATAATACAACTGTGTAAATTTTCAAGAAAATCAGTTCAGCCGTTTCGGAGTCTGTAGGTAACGGACACACACACACACACACACACAGACAAAGTTCCATTTATAAACATGTTTAGATTATTTTTTTTACTTATTTACTATTTCATTTGTTCAGGCTTTAGATTATTATTTATTTTCTATTCGTTCTTTTCTTTTAAAGTTGGTTATTTGAAATAAAATTCATCAAAGTTATGCTTTGGGTAAGTTGTCGAGTCGTTTTTAGTCGAGTCGTTTTTAGTTCATGTCTTTTTACACATAATATATATATATATATATATATATATATATATATATATATATATATATATATATATATATATATAGCGATTTATCTGCGGATGACTATTTACGCTCTCACACCCTGATTGAGCACTCTGGAAGAATGGTAGGCTTTGAAAAACAGTATCTACTCTAGCATATACGTATCTCTCATTCAGTAATGAATTAGAGCACTCTGGCTATTGGGCGTGTATAATGATAATATACACGCTAAAAAGACTGCCTCCTTCTACTGTGCACCCATAGCTCAGAGGTAGAATCGCCGACTGACGCCAATTCGCTCGGGTTTCAATCCTGGGTTACAAGCAATCGGATGTCTAACCGTACTGATGAGCTGTGACACAGCGAAACTGATCTATCTGCGGATGACTACATATATAGGGTGAGATGAGAAAATTGTCACATTTATTTATTTTTATTTTTAATTGCTCGCATGCGCGTTGCTTGTTTTTGATTTTGTCGACGGTATAGTAAGGTCAGTTGGGCATGGTCAGGGATGTGCGTTGTGGTACAGTGGATATCGGCTCGGAACGAGAAACCGGCGAGCCGAGTTCGAATTTCAGTTGAATCCATTGTATTCACTTACGCGCAAATACCCTTGGGAAAGGTATTAATCCGTTTCTTCCTTCCAGTTATGGGTTAAATAGCAGGACAGATTGGGTTCTATAGCCTTGGTCGGCAACCAGTCTACCGCAGAAAGCAATGGCAAACTACTGCGGGATAATCTTCTGCCCAGTCAATCATGTCTCTTTTGAGACATGATCGCCCAAGCGTGTATTTAATATTAAATTAAACCAAGCTCCATATAAATAAGAATAAAACTGGAACACAACAGCAGTGGGGAACAAGCCCTGCGGAGTGAGGACATCAGGAAACTTCGAAGTCAGCATAACACTGCTCAGTTAAGTGACAAACTTCTCCACATTAATTATAATTCTGTTAACACCCTATCTCGATATCAAAACCTTTGCTTAGCACACACAAAATTTCACACTTCGATGCGAAATGTTTTTCGGCCAATAGAAAACTAGGAAACATCTAAAAACAAAATTCAAATAATTTCAATTATCAGAAACAAATTATTTTACAGACTATTTTCGCGAGCCGAAACGAAGTTTGTTCGTCCAATGGAAAGGCCAGAACCACATCCGGGAGTGAATTCCCAAATGACCTTTTCGAGCACCACAAACGAAATAAAAGACGGAGCAAATTCGGCTGTCGCCAGAGAAAAGACGAGTGTAATTAACACGTGCCCTTGACAAACGTCGAGCGGTCGTTATCATTATTACCTCTCTCTTTCTCTCTCACCTCCTTCCTATTCATCGTTCACCCGTCTGTCTATTTTTATACTTGAGAACCGAACGGAACCGTTTAAGACTGAGCGAATACTTCAAAGACACACCTACCCAAAGATAACGCTCATACATACATACATACATACATACGTTCTTGCCTACATCCCCATAAGTTCCTATTTCGAACTCTTGATACACTTAACTTCTTAATACTGTTTCTCAATAAAAACTAACTTCTACCAATTCATGTTATTCTTTTCTATTAATAAATTTCTATTCTAAACATACAAAAGGTACACTTTTATTCTTCCACAAATCCACCTGCTGATAACCTTGTGATAATTCCGATCATTCTGGATAAAACCTGAAAGTTGTAGGAAGTTTGGTTATGTTTGACACAAGGCCAATTTAATAAACATTAACCATCTCCCTACTTCTCTAATATATATATATATATATATATATATATATATATATGAGAAAAATTAAGGCAGACACGTTATCTCATGGTGAATCGGAAGCATAAGCCTATTTCAGGCGAACCATAATCAGCTTCCGTTTTTATTTAACAAAGGATTTTACACAAATTAACAAATTTAACAAAGGATTTTACACAAATTTGTAAATTTGTGTAAAATCCTTTGTTAAATAAAAACGGAAGCTGATGATGGTTCGCCTGAAATAGGCTTATGCTTCCGATTCACCCTGAGATAACGTGTCTGCCTTATGCATATATGTTTAGAGCACTCTTAGAGAGTTATCCTACCACTGTATGTACAGGATACTCCTTTGGATTCTTCTATACCCACACTGCATGCTGATAGATAGATAGATAGATAGATAGATAGATAGATAGATAGATAGATAGATAGATAGATAGATAGATAGATAGATAGGAAAAACTACTAAAAAGTTGTAAGTTTAAAAATGTATTTTTTTTTACAGTATTTATTTATTTCTATTATTACATTTGATATTTCAAACCGTTCTCGGCCTTTGTTTCTGATGAAAGGCCGAGGACGGTCTGAAATATCAAATATAATAATAGAAATAAATAAATACTGTCAAAAAAATACATTTTTAAACTGACAACTTTTTAGTAGCTTTTCCTATACATATTATTAAGACAGTATACGTGGATCATCACTATGTTATATATATATATATATATATATATATATATATATATATATATATATATATATATACGTGAATTATTAAATATACATATAAGGACATGTATAATATTATTATTCAGCACATGAAAATCCGAGTCGTACCATCGACGTAGGACAATATAAACGATTTAACGTGCTTGATTGTTTATAGCGAGTTGTGACTCCCATAGAGATGGTTGGCATGCGTACAGTTACCGTTCTTTTCCTGAAACTGCGACTGGAAAAAAAAATGGAAGTCTGCCAGCGCGTATAACCGAAAAAGGTGGAAATATATAATTGAAAAGGGATGCAAATAAAAGAGCGAATAAGATGTAGAAGTGGGGAGCAAAGAAAAATAAGATAAAAGAGAGTTTGAAAATAAAATGGTTAAAAAATGATGTTGCAAACTCGCAATGGCGTAAAATGAATTCAAAGGGAACTAACACTAGCACGAAGAAGAGATAGGAGTGTTTTTTTTTTTTTAAATGGGAAAGAGAAAATGTAAATGAAGGAGAAGGTCCCTCCTCATACTTTATTAGCCGGGGGGGGGGCGAAGCTACACTGTCACGTCCTGACGTATAAGAGACATTAAAACAAAGGTTTAAACAACGACGTTAACCCGCGTTGCTTGCAACCAATGAAAGATAAAGAAAAAGACGGTCGTAAAAGAGATGGTGTTTTTCCGTGTGTGTTTGTGTGTTTGTGCGCACGCGCGTACAAGAGCCGATCAAGCCAAGAATTTATACACACGACACGCACTGCCTGTTCCATCTGCGCAATGAACATAGCATCGAGATATGTTCTTACTGCTATAATTCTATTCTATGAACCCTATTTTTTTATAACAGGCTTAATTTTCCCTGTCCTTTAATAGCCTCAACTGAATCAAATTTTTAACGAATGTGGGTGTATGTAAGTTTAAATTATTTTTATTATCAGTATTATTATCATTTAGATGGAAAGAGAGAGCAGCATGTCAAAAAATGATGCTGGGACACATATTATTATTGTTGTTATTATTTCAGTTTATTATTATTATTCTTATTATTAGAGAGAGAGAGAAAGAGAGAGAGAGAGAAAGCAGCATGTCAACAAAATAAATCTGGGGTATAAATATATTATTTTATTCGTGTTATTATTTCTATTTTATTATTATTATTATTATTATTATTATTATTGTGTCATTTTTCAACATAATGCAATTTCTGCTATGGTCGCACTACCTACCAAGTATGCAGAAAGACCCAAGGTGTTGTTATGGCTCCATGTTTTTTCTATCTCCCATAACATTCCCTAGCGTTACATAGACAAAGTTCTCCTTAGTGTGTGGGCTGTACTTAACAAGAAAATCTTTCGTATTTCTCTTAAACTGGAGTCTCAAGGGATTCTTTTAATGTGTTGTTTTGTTCCATTTTTTATCATTCCAAGTGCACCTACTATCACTGGCACGATTCTTGTTTTCAATTTCCACACTTTTTCCATTTCAATTTCCAGGTCTTTATATTTCGACAGTTTTTCGAATTCCTTGGTTGCTATGTTACAATCCACTGGACAAGCCATAGCAATTAATAAGCAATAATAATAATAATAATAATAATAATAATAATAATAATCATTTAATAAACAATTGTTATTATTATTATTATTGTTGTTGTTGTTGTTGTTGTTGTTGTTGTTGTTGTTGTTAGAGAAAGAGAGAGAAAGAGAAAGCGGCATGTCAACGAAGTAAGGCTGGGGTGTACAAATATATCATTATTTGTGTTATTGTTATTATTTCTGTTTTATTACAATTATCATCATTATTATTATTATTATTATTATTATTATTATTATTATTATTATTATTATTATTAGATAGAAAAAGAGGAAGCAACATGTTAACAAATTAAGGCTGGGGTACATATATATTGTTATTATTCGTGTTATTTTTATTATTTCTGTAATATTATAATTATAATTCTTATTAGATAGAGTAAGAGAAAGCAGCATGTCAACAAAGTGATGCTAGGGTACAAATATATTATTACCATTATTATTATTATTATTATTGTTTTTATTAATTTTTATTTTTACCTGGAACTATGTTTTGATTGGTTCGTTTTCTACAACTTATCAACCCTTTGCTGGTTATTCAAAGCCAAAAAATATTTTTTTGGAAATTTTTGTATGAGACGATAATAATGGCCTCGTGATACACGTCTTACTAATTAACCCCTAGTTGGGTGGGAGAAGTGGATTTATTCCTCTCCCAAGTGTATTTGCGCGTGAGTGAATATAACAAAGTCGTTTGGGATTGGAACTCGTCTTTTCGATTATCCATTCAGTCAGTTAAGTACCATACGTGAAAAACGCTTGGGCGATCATGTCTTTTTCGAGACATGACTGACTGGGCAGAAGATTATCCCGCAGTAGGTTGCCATTGCTTTCTGCGGTAGACTGGTTGCCGACCAAGGCTATAGAACCCAATCTGTCCTGTTATTTGACTCATGGCTAGATGGGGAAGATATGTACTATATTATTAAGTAATATTTAGGGGGGATCAGTTTATTACTTCATAACAATAGAAAACTGATCCCCCACTTTATGACCAGTAGAAGACTCAATCATCTTTCCAACTATTATATTCCGTCAATCAGTTAAGTGCCATACGTGATACATGCTTTGGGCGATTATGTCTTTTTCGAGACATGACTGACTGGGCAGAAGATTATCCCGCAGTAGGTTGCCATTGCTTTCTGCGGTAGACTGGTTGCCGACCAAGGCTATAGAACCCAGTCTGTCCTGCTATTTAACCCATAACTGGAGGGAAGAGACGGATTAATACCTTTCCCAAGGGTATTTGTGCGTAAGTGAATGCAATAGATTCAACTAGAATTCGAACTCGGCTCCCCGGTTTCTCGTTCCGAGCCGATATCCACTGTACCACAAATCCATTACACCACCGAAACTTACATCTGCCCAGACCTCACTCTCCAGTCTTTATCTAAACTTATTTATAAATGAAACTTTGTCTGAATGTGTGTGTGTGTCTGTGTATCCGTTACCTATAGACTCTGAAACGGCTGAACCAATTTTCTTGAAAATTTACACAGGTGTACTATAAGTGTCTGCGAGTGTTTTTAACTAGGTTTTATGTCGAGGTACCCCCGATAAATATCGAAAACCGATTATCGAAAAAATCGGGTTATAGAAGGAGTGGTCCGATTTTAATCAAATTTGATACACTCATAGACAAAGACACAAGAAACGATATTCAGAAGTTTCAAGGTTGCAGTTCTTACAATAGTGCAGAAAATCGATAATATATATATATATATATATATATATATATATATATATATATATATAAGGCAAGATGTTTGTGTGTGTGTCTGTTTATCTGTCTGTGTGTCCTTTATAACAAATCCACAATTTTTATCCGATTCTCACCAAACGTCACACAAATATTTTTTAGGCTGAGTTTCAGTTCCAAGGACCATGGATTAGTTTTAAAGCTTTCATTACACCCGAGCAACGCCGGGCTATACTGCTAGTATAGACCAAAAGTGTCTCCGAGTTCTTGTGGGTGACGAACCATTCTTCAACCTCTACTAACTTCCCGTATTCAGGTGAGAAGTAACTTCCACCCAAACAGCTTTTACCCGTGAACCGTTGCTCTGTGGAACCGACTACCACGAGAATGTTACACTGGTCACTACAATCTTAATCTGTTCAAGTCAGGGGTAACCGTTATCCTACCCTCCTTTACGCAGAAATTTCTTCTTAACATAACCCCGGGCCTTGTACAGGGTGATACACGCTAGGGTGACCATGTCTCGAAAGAAACATGACTGACTGGACAGAAGATTATCCCGCAATAGGCTGCTATTACTTCCTGCGGTAGACTGCTTGCCAGCCAAGTCTATAGAACCCAATCTGCCCTGTTATTTAACCCATAGCTGGAGGGGAGAGACGCATTCATACCGTTCCCAAGGGTATTTGCGCGTAAGTGAATATAATGAACCCAACTGGAATTAGAACTCGGCTCTCCGATTAACAATTGCAAGCCATTATACATTACACCACCCGTACACCCAGGATTACATAATTTGGTATTATCAAGCGGTCATCCATCTAGGAATTGACCAGGCTTAATTTTGCTTAACTTCGGAGATCGTACGAGAATCGGTGTTTCAACGTGATATGGCCGTAAATCAAATCAGCCGTACATCCGAGGTTACCACTCCTGGTATTCCCAAACGGTCACCGATCTAGTTACTGATCGGGCTCAGTGTTGCTTAACTTAGGTGATAGTACAAGAACGGTGTTTCAACGTGATAATATATATATATAATCATTTCACCCCAAGCAAAGCATTAATGCCACTGGGTGTTGGGGTTACAGCGAGAGGAAAAAATGGTACGGGTGATGTCGAAGAAAAGATAAGATAGGGATGGGAATCAAGTAGATAAAAGGTGGCAATTGATGTTGCATTTAAATATTTCGAGATTGTAGCTATGAGGGAAGCAAGCAAATGAAAGTGAGTTTCACAAACGGGAAGTACGAGAAAGATAACTGTTAGAGTAGAAGAGGCGAAATTGAAACTCAGATCTCTGATTAACAATTCATAGCCATTATCCACTTCACTACTGACACATACAATTTTACAGCGCTTGGTATTCCCAAGTGGTAATCGATCTAGGTGCTGATCAGGTTCGACGAGGCTTAACTTCGGTGATCGCACGTGTTTCAACGTGATGTAACTGTAAGACTACAACGTCAAAAGATATAGGCCCCAGAAATATTAACAAAGTATCCCTATATAACAGAGTAATTTTTAAGAATATTTTCAACTTAATTAAGGCGGGACCGCCACTAATGTACAGGGGGTTACAGTGAGAGAAAAGACTAAATACAGCAGATGTTGAAGAAAGGATAAAAGATGGACGGGATTCAAGAAGATAGAAGATGGTGACTGACGTTGCATTTACATTTTTGGAGATTGTAACTATCCGGGAAGCAAGTAAACGGAAAGGAGTTCCACAAAAGGGAAATATGAGAAAAGAAACTGTTAGGGTAGAAGAGGCGGTTACATTTAATTAATTCTACAGTAAACGGGTGGGACATTAATGCCAATCTAATATCGCGAGTAAATACACGTGGTCGGGTATCAGGGATAAAAAGCTCATCAGAGCAGCTTCACTGAAAATACTTGTAGAAAAGACAGAGGGAAGCCGCTGAGAAAGTGACTGAAGAGACCTGCCAAGTCAGAATCGATTATATTGTCGATCCACCTTTGAATTTTGTGGTGAAAGTCTAGATGAATAGCAGGAACATCCAGTCACATATGGCAACAGTATTCAATGCACGAAAGAATGGAAAATTTATGGTAAAAAATGGTACGGATGATGTCGAAGAAAAGATAAGACAGGGATGGGAATCAAGTAGATAAAAGGTGGCAATTAATCTTTTCGAGATTGTAGCTATGAGGGAAGCAAGCAAATGAAAGTGAGTTCCACAAACGGAAAGTACGAGAAAAGAAAACTGTTAGAATAGAAGAGGCGGTTACATTCAACTAATTCTACAGTAAACGGGTGGGCCATTGATGCCAATTTAATAGAGCGAGTAAATACACGTGGTCGGGGTATCAGAGAAAAAACTTGTCAGTGCAGTTGCCATGAAAATACTTGTAGAAAATACAAAGGGAAGGGCCCTTATGTCTGTGAATTAGAGTATAGCAAGGTAGTAATTAATCACATCTTTGTTTCTCTCTCTCTCTTAAATTCTGATGATTTTTTTGTTTTTTTAATCGTATCACTCCGAGCAAGGCGGTAACGCCACTGATGTGCAGAGGGCTACGTAATAGTGAAAAGATTGGAAAAGAGAAAGCTGGAAACCACATCCTAAACAGGGAACAAGGAATGAGCCTCTTAACCTGTTCAATAGACGTGGGTGGAGTGTGAACCGGGCGATAGATCGATTTATCTACTCCAATTGAAAAAAAAAAAAACAAAGTGAGAAGATTTGAAAAGAGAAAGCCGGACACCACATCCTAAACAGGGAACAAGGGATGAGCCTCTAAACCTGTTCAATAGACGTGAATGGAGTGTGAACCGGGCGATAGATAGGTCTATCTTCTCCAATTAATCAGCATGTGAAGTGGTTTTATGCTTTTTTCACATTGGTTATACTCTCCTAAGTAAATAAACATATCCACAAAGTACATTTGTTTTCGTTTAAATTTCTTGTAAACAGGGTTTGTAGGGAATCTTGTTAATCTTGTCTCTACCCAGTGCTGTATGTACCTAAATGCTTAGCAGGCCTCAAAAAACTAGGGGCTTTCAGCTAAGGGGTATAATATCTTTGACACTACCATAAGCCTTTCTTACACCCGTATTGTAAACTCTAAATAACCCGTCATCATCCTCGCCTTTCAGTCTAACAGAAAGAAAACTATGGCGAAGACAACAAAAAAGATAGTGAAGTTGGTGACACGATAAAATAAATAATAATTCAATTTGGATTAACAAAATATTCTAACATTTCTAACATATGAGTAAATTTGTGTTTATTTTAGTACCTTCAAAGTAATGCTTTGCGATACGAGCGTACCAACATACGAGATTTTTGAGATCCAAGCCGCAGTTCGGCTGATTTTTTGCCTTGAAAGACAAGCAAGTTTTAGTTAAGCATCTCCTATTTGGAGCAGCAAGGTTCGGGTGTTTCCACTCGCAGTTCACATGTTCACCTCACTTTGAAAAGTATCTCTGTTGTGTTGCGCCTTTCTTGCCATTATTTTTCAAATGTTTTTTAGTGACACCATGTGTCTGAAGAAAGAGTAAGGAGCAGTTAATTTTGTCTCTTCTCGGTGTTGGCTTTATCTAAAAGCTTAGCAGGCTTCAAATATATATATATATCACTTGTTTCTGATGAAGGACCGGTCTGAAATATAAAATATAATAAAAATAAACAAATACTGTTCATAAAAAGTACATTTTTAAATTCAAAACTTTTTTAATTAATATTCTTTCCTATACATATTAAGACAGTATACGTGGATGATCATCACTATATATATATATATATATATATATAGTCATCCGCAGACAGATCTGTTTCGCTGTATCACAGCTCATCAGTACGATTAGACTCCGATTGCTTTTAACCTAGGATTGAAACCCGACCGATTTGGCGTCAGTCGGGCTATGGGGGCTCGGCAGAAGAAGGCAGACCTTTTAGCGTGCATATTATCGTTATATACGCCCAATAGCCAGAGTGCTCTAATTTATTATTGAATGAGCGAAGCGTACAAGCCATGGTAGCTACTGTTTTTCAAAGTCTCCCATTCTTCCAGAGTGCTCAATCAGGGTGTGAGAGCGTAAATAGTCATATATATATATATATATATATATATATATATATATATATATATATATATATAATCCAAGAAAGGAAAAGTATGTAGGTAAAATCCCCAAAACCAGATCCGATTAATATAATGCCAGTTGAATTCTTTGCATTCATTTATGCACAAATACCCTTGGGAAATGTATTAATCCGTCTCTTCCCTCCAGTTATGGGTTAAATAACAAGACAGATTGGGTCCTATAGTCTTGACTAGCAACCTGTCTACCGCAGAAAGCAATGGCAACCTACTGCGGGATAATCTTCTGCCAGTCAGTCATGACCCTTTCGAGACATGATCGTCCAAAGCGTGTATAGTGTATGCCATTCATCTGACTGAATATTATAAATGACCCAGGTGGAGGGCTCGATGTAAATAACATTGTCTATTTTCTATTTACACAGCGAAATATGTATATTATATTAAAATAAAATTCCGAAATCTACATACATTCTTCCGCCACGACCAAAACCGATTTTTTTTTTAAATTTCAAATATGGTACAAAAATTCACATACCCGAAAAAGCTCAAAACATATCCACACACAGGAAGTTTATATATATATATATATATATATATATATATATATATTTTTTTAATCATATCACCCCAAGCAAGGCGGTAACGCCACTGATGTGCAGGGGGCTACGTAAGAGTGAAAAGATTGGAAAAAGAAAGCCGGAAACCACATCCTAAACAGGGAAGAAGGGATGAGCCTCTACACCTGTACAATAGACGTGGGTGGAGTGTGAACCGGGCGATAGTTTAGTCTATCTACACCAATTGAGAGAAAAAAATGAAAAAGAAAAAAAGAAGAAAAGTGAAAAGATTGGAAAAGAGAAAGCCGGAAACCACATCCTGAACAGGGAATAAGGGATGAGCCTCTACACCTGTACAATAGACGTGGGTGGAGTATATATATATATATATATATATATATATATATATATATATATATATTTGTAAAAAGAACAGTTTTTTCATGCTTTAACACGTGCATGGCCCATGATATTACAACATATAAAAAAAATTCCATTTTGGATAATTTTCACGTCCTAATGAACGCTCGCAATTTGTCAACCGTTATATTTAAAGCTGAAAAAATGTACGGAAAGAGATTGAAAGTACTTGGGTACCTTGAGAAATGAATGATAATAATATCTGTCAACGTTACAGCTCATTTCTGACATCTGTCACTTATAATACACGAAAGATTATCCGTGAGTATAAGCGGATTTTATTAAAAATAAGCGGACATAATGTTTGAAATTTATTTAATCTGACATGGATAAAAGAAAATTTGCTTCCTAAATACACAATATATATATATATATATATATATATATATATATATACACACACAAATAAATACACAACGGTCTTTATTATATTAGAGAGGATATATATATACATATATTCTTCACAACTGCATGACATAATTTTTGCAAATTGAACAGGTGAAGAGGCTCATCCCTTGTTTCCTGTTTAGGATGCGGTTTCCGGTTTTCTCTTTTCCAATCTTTTCACTCTTTTATTTTTTTTTTTTCCAATTGGAGTAGATAGACTAAACTATCGCCCGGTTCACACTCCACCCACGTCTACTGAACAGGTGAAGAGGCGCATCCCTTGTTCCCTGTTTATGATGTGGTTTCCGGCTTTCTATTTTCCATTCTTTTTACCCTTACGTAGCCCCCTGCGCATCAGTGGCGTTATCGCCTTGCTTGGGGTGATATGATTAAAAAAAACAAAATAAAAAAAATAAAAATGAAAAAAATAATTAGGCACTGTTAAAGAACGAACGCGTGGCAAGACTGGTAAAGTTTTGCAACTGAAAGAGAAAAGAGAGTTAACTGAGCCGACCATGCCTCTCTCTCTCTCTCTCTCTCTCTCGCTCTCTCTCTCTCTCTCTCTCTCTCTCTCATGAGCGCGACAGGAGGACTATATATATATAAACTGTTTTTTATTATAAGAGAGAGGATTATATGACAAAGTTTCAATTGTGGGCTCTGCTGGATACATTTAAATTTATTTTATAGCATATTTAATAAATAAACTTTACATTACAAAAATTTAGATAAAATTAGATTTCATTTATTTTGCGTTTTCAATATATACAATAACAATATGGATCATCGAACGTACACAGAATTGTATGCAAACACAATATACATACATGCCTACATACATACATATATATGCGCAAATTCACACACGCGTAAGCACTCACTCACATACGATGATAGGCAGCCTCTCTTCTCTTTGTGTCATTCACTGGCGCTGTGAATATTGTGACCAGTTTTTGATAGTTCGTAATTATGAATTTGTTTCTCGATTCAGAGATCTAAAAACGGTTAACATTTTTGTTTTTGTTTTGTTTTTTAGATTTTGTTTTGTTTTGTTTCGTTTTTTCTTGATTGTTTTAATGTGAAATAAATTTAACGCGAATAAAAGTCATATTCACAAGGAAGTGAGTAGCACTACACTCGCGCACTCAACGATTGTAAAGGGTCATTGACTCGGGCGCACATTTACGCACACACGAACACACACATCTATCTCTTTAGCTATCTATCTCTGTTTATCACAGTATTCCTCTCTCTCTCTCTCTCTCTCTCTCTATATATATATATATATATATACATATATATGTGTGTGTGTGTGTTTAGATCTATATCTATTTATCGATCGATCAATTTGTAGAGTCTCTATGTCTGTCTCTGTTTCTATCTCTCTCTCTCTTTCTACATATATATTCAGATCTATAGATCTATTGATCTATCTCGCTATCCGTTCGTCCATATGTCTGTCTGTCTCTCCCTCTATCTCTATCTCTTTAAAGAGAAAATACATATATATTTTCAAATCTGTTCAAATCTGTTCTCGTCTATGGGAGGAAATGATAAAATGATCCACACGGAAGATTTTTGCGCCTTGTCATTAATTTTATTTTTCACTATCTATCTATCTATCTATCTATCTATCTATCTATCTATCTATCTATCTATCTATCTATCTATCTATTTCAGTTCCTTCATCTATCTATTTATTTATCTATCTATCTATCTATCTATCTATCTATCTATCTATCTATCTATCTAATATATAACCGTGCCCTTTTACTCTCAGTGACCACATTTTTTTAAGAATCGGGAAACAGATCAATATTAGTGTCTTTCTCTTGTACGCCTGTTCATGTGTCGGCATAGATAGTTATTGTCGAGATTAGAACCTTTTTGCACACGGTATTAAAATAAATAAATAAATAAATAAATAAATAAATAAATAAATAAAAAGATTGCAGGGAGCAAAAAACAATCAGAAAGACGTTCAACTGAGTGAAAGATCGAGTGAGAAGGAAACGTAATTGAGAAAGTAGGGGTGGACAGTAAGTGATGGCTCACTAAAACTCCATGAGTTTGAGTGCGAGGAGGAGGCGTTTTATACCATTCATCGCCACTGACTGGTTGTTGGCTTCCCGAAACGCATTTACACAGGACGATTTATTCCAGCCAGACGCTTGTGCACGAAGTGATAAGTAACCGAAAACATTGATTTAATTGAGAAAGGATAACACCGTCTGTTAAAAAAGAAAAAAAAACTATCAGTAAATAAAAAAAGAGACGTGTATTATTCTTTAAAAATTAGACCTTTTATCGGTAATATTTTAAAAGTATCCGCCATCATATTGAATTCTCTCTTTCTCTCCCCCCTCGTGGAGATCTCCTTTTTTACGTTTTGCGTAAAAAGAAACTAAAAAAAAAAAAAAAAAAAGGAAAAGAAAGAAAACAAGAGAGAAAAACAATCCAAGTCATCAATTACTACCCCCCGTGCTATTCTAATATAAATACAAGGTTACGCGTATATTTTTTTGTTTGTCTGTTAAGCCGTGTGTAAAATCCTGTCACTATCTATCTTCCAACACAAAAACGTCATGTCATAACGTTATCTGTGTCTGCCTATCTTTCTTGGGCAGTTTTTTCCATCTATCTTTCCACAGTCCATTTTTAATACTATCTGTTTCCTTATCAATAGAAAATACATAATTTGAACATTCATTTTTAACCTTCTCTAGACAGATACTAATGAGCCCTCTACCCACCAAAAAGAGCCCTAAAAACACGGAACACTTCTCCCAGTGGCAAAGAATACTGCTATGTTTTTCTATATTAAATATATTTCTTTTTTTTCTTTCTTAAGGTTTTTTTGCTACTAGCTTAGTTTTATCTTTCTTTCTTTTTTTTTTCTTTCTTTCTTTCTTTCTTTCTTTCTTTCTTTGCTCCTTGGTTTTCTTTCTAACCGATTAAATTCCTCTTAGTTACCTTTCTCCCCCTCCTTCCTTCAGCTTTAGACTCATCTTTACCTTTTTGCTCTCTCAACAAATTCTTTTCCTTCTTCTTCTCAAATCTTTCACTCTCATTCTCTCTCTCTCTCTCTCTCTGTTGAAACCCCTATCCCTCTTTATAATATACCTCCTACCACTTCTTACTTTTTTTTCCATTTTCAGCATATCTCTCTCTCTCTCTCTCTCTCTCTCTCTCTCTCTCTCTCTCTCTCCCTCCCTCTGTCTCACACACACACACACACACACACACACACACACACACACACCTATGTTATATATTTCTTCTTGATCAAACTCCGCGTCATTCGCTATATTGTTACTTGAATGAACATCTCGGAGTGAGCGTACATTTCCAACATTGAACGTGCGCATGTGACTTCTTTACGACCATTCCAAGTGAAAAGAAGACATCTTAGCCCGGCTTACTCAATTTTTCCTAACTGAAAATATTTTATCTTAATTTTTTAATATTTGAATATAATTATTATTCACCGACATACGTAATTTCAACATCAGATTTTTATGGAAGGATAAAAAAAAAAACAAAAAAAAAAACATTCTTTTTTTTTCTATAAACAACATTCTACCTCAATTACGGACTATTTCTTTATTTTATTAATATTTTTCCTCCAAATCGACATATTACAGCTTAAAATAAATAAAAAACAAAACAAAACAAACAAAAAACTGTTATCTATATTCATTTTCCCATTTTTCTTAAACTCAAGTATTTTTCGAACAACACACACTTTCACGGTGTTTCCAATTTCAGAACGGGTCTTCATTATTCTCCTTCTTGGATATTCATAATCATCTCCAGCCTAAACGCCCATTTAATAATTCATACCGCTATATCGACACATGCAGACCGACACTTAACCTATTCCAGCAAAGAGGTTGCCCATGTTCATCTTATCCATCAGAAAAGCATTAGACGTTAAGTTGAATCAAAACACTTTGCTACACAGAAAACTGTACGTCTACTACTACAACTACTACTAGAAGCAAAACTGCTACCAAAGCTTTCACTCGATTTGCAATTCAAACAGACACTTGTATTCGCTTGTTATTACGAAGGCGAACAACTTCTTATACAGCCAAAATGACGATAGCCCCGGAAAATATCAACGTGGACAATATTTTACACGGTCTTAAGGATTTTGGACGCTTCCAGGTGTTGCAGTATGCAGTCATAAGCTTAATGCAAATACCAAATGCACTGAATTTGCTAGCAATTGTCTTCATTGGTAAGTTTTTTTTTCCGTTTAAATTTTCTTTTTGTTTAATTTTAAAATCCTTAATTTTAAAAAGAATATCTTACGCTGTCTTTTTACTTTCTTATTTATTTATTTATTTATTTATTTATTTATTTATTTATTTTTTGGCTTAGCGTGTTTCCCCCACTCTCTGTCTGTCTCTCTCTCTCTGTGTCTCTCTCTCTCTCGCTCTTTCTGTCTCTACTCTCTGTCTCTTTCTGTCTGCTGTCTGTCTCTCTTTCTCTCTCTCTCTCTTTCTCTCTCTCTCTCTCAACCACATATATATATATATATATATATATATATATATATATATATATATATATATATATAGTTACTTTTTGATCATAATTAAATTAGACCAGTACTCAGTTGTAAAAAAATGTGTTTAATACAATTATATTGAAGAAATTTTGAACATTTTCCATTTGGAAAGGAGTTATTTCCACAACCTAGGTTTCAACCTTTCGGTATCGTTAGGCGAAAGTTTGAAACCTAAGTTGCGGAAATAACTCATTTCCAAATGAAAACAGACGCGCTTGCGTGTGGTGTGTGTGTGTGTGTGTGTGTGTGTCAAGAGAGAGATAATGAGTTAAGGATCATATATAGAACAAATATGGATCAGAATCCGACACGATGATAAGATAAATATCAAATAGGAAAAGTTTATCAATCTAACATGATTTACCTTTATTAAATTTGACCAAGCAAAAGTGAAACATATTAATTACATGGATAAACGTTTTCTATTTGTTCTTTATCTTATATATATATATATATATATATATATATATATATATATGTGTGTGTGTGTGTGTGTGTGTGTGTGCGTATATATACATATATATTCAGGGGTCTATTTTTATATTGAGCACGGTTTTAAATTGATGTTTTGAACGTTGCAATTATTTTCTTCGTGCATATTCATTTGGATATATATATATATATATATATATATATATATATATATATATATATATATATATTGTTTTAAAGCTAAAAATTTTATCGACTTATTTTTCTCACACACTTCTTTCTGATTTAAACGTTACTTTTATTTGATACCCGTGTTTAATAGAGACGCTTCGTTTTTGTTTTTTGTTTTTTTCATTCGTTTTTGTTTATTTAAAACAGAATGCAATACATTTATCGACCTGCGCACTCAAGAATGAAAATAAAACTTTGTTGAGCTTTGCTGCTCTCTATAGTCGAACAGTCTAAATCACATTGGATCAAAAGGTGGTTTCTCCTTCAAAGGGGAAAGAGGGTTCATACACTGCTGGAGAACACATCTCTTTTGTTAAGATTTATCATTTGCGCAGGCTGATAGACGTAATACACTTTGTTTCAAAAATGCGGTATCTACTTAAAACACAGATATCAAAGGAAGTACTGCTTACAAACACACACACACACACATACACTCGCACACACACACACACACACACTCACACACACACACACACACACTCACGCACACAGGCGCGCGCACACACACACACACACACACATAAAGCAAATGAATGTCAAAGTGAAAAATTCTGTGTGATGTGCTTCGCCCCGTAGAACGTCATCATTCTAACGCAATGTTTTGTTCATGGAATTCTATATGCGTATGAAGGAGAGGGGACTGCAAGAATGCAAACGTGGGCTATAATTATGCACAGACAGGAAATGCTGAAAATGTTGCGACGATGGATTTTTATACCTTTAGTTAAATTGAAAATTAATAATTCTTTAAAAATATGTGTGTGTGCCTGTGCTATTGCCGACACTATAAAAATTGATGAAAATACATATTGTTAATTTTCAATAATGGCCAGTAAAATTTGGCCGTGATCGAGAACACGCTAGCAATGTACTAGTTGTATTTGAAACATACAGCCAAGTGTCAAATGCCGTACATGTATTAATCCTTTATATAAATGTGTGTGTGTGTGCCGTATATAATCGCGTGTCATACGACATTTAGAAACTTAATTTTAAAACTAATTTTAAGGGGGAAGCATAGTACATGAGATATAAAATTAGCGGGTATATTGAGCAGCAAGTACGTTATTTTTATTTCTCTTGCATGACGCGACCTCTTTGAAATTAGCTTCAAAATTAGGTTTTCTGAACACACACACACACACACACACACACACACACACACACACACACACACACACACACACACAATGAACATTTGGGCAACAACCT
>JBBBDQ010001559.1:200000-270710 GCA_037127315.1 Ascarosepion bandense | reverse complement strand
TGTGTGTGTGTGTGTGTGTGCATAGTTTTCATTCATTCATTTTCTGCTCTGACGAGTGGATGGATAAATTACCCGAAGGGCCATCTACAAAATTCTGGAGTCGAGATGCTGAAGATAATACCAATCAACTAAGCGACAAACCTCTCTCTCTCTCTCTCTCTCTCTCTCTCTCTCTCTCTCCCTCTCCCTCCCTCCTGTGTGAATAAAATTTCTTGAAATTTGTGAAACATATTACCGAGAAGATACTTACGATTCAGTCAGTTAAGTGACATACGTAATACATGCTTGGACGACCATGGCTCGAAAGAAACATGACTAAATGAGCAAAAGATTTCCATTCCTGCGGCAGACCGATTGTCAACCATGACTATAGAACGAAATCTATCCTGTTATTTGACCCCTTGATGGAGGTAAGCGACGGATTAATACCTTTCCTAAGGGTATTTGCGCGTAAGTGAATGCAACGAATTCAACTGGAATTCGAACTCGGCTCTCCGATTTCTCATTTTCAGCCAATATGCACTGCACCTCAACGCACTTCCTGATTACTCTTCAAGTCAAGGCTTTTTTTTTAATCGTTTCACCCCAAGCAATGCGTTACCGCCAATGGTATGCAGGAGGTTACATAAGAGAAGAGTGATAGATTAAGCAGAAAGAGAGCGAAGAGAAAGACAAACCAATTACATGGGGTGTCGGAGAAAGATGAGAATACCTATGTGAAGACAGTTGCGAGAGTAGAGGGAGAAAAGAAAAGAATTTGAATTCTTGGAGATTGTAGCCGTCAGGGAAGTAAGTAAACGGAAGGGAGTTCCACAGGTGAGAAATGCGAGAAAAGAAGTTGATGGAGAAGTAGTGGTGGCTGTATTTAGATGATTTAGCTGTGAAAGGGTGGGACCTTGTTGCTAGTCTGGTTGCTCGAGTAAATTCTTGTGGAGAAGGCATAAATGAGCTAACCTCGTCGGAGCAGAAGCTATGAAAATATTTCTGGAATAGACAAAGGGAAGCCACATCCCTCCAGTGAGAAAGTGGCTTGAGTCGAACTGCCAAGTCGGGACTGATCACGTTACAGCCTGTAGAGAACCCTGAAATGAATGGCAGGGGGCGCACGACCAGATATGGCAACAGTATTCAATGCACGGTCGGATGGTTGATTTGTATATATGCAAGATGGACTCAGGTGGGAAAAACTTCCTAACCTGACACACTGACCCAACCTTCCTAGCAGTGGATTTAGCTATTGATTCAATGTAATGGTTCGACTTGAGGTCGGAAGAGAGAGTGAGACCGAGGAGGCGCAGTGTATTGCTTTCAGAGAGACTCACTTGGTCCATGCTGATGGTGGGTAGAAGGGACTGCCTGTATTGGTTGACAGATAGCAGCTTGGTTTTAGAAGCATTAAAAATTACTAGCTATTTCTTACCCCAGTCTATCATAGTGTGGAGGTCCTTCTCGAGAACAGCAGTGAGGTTATCTTTGGCCGTCTCGCCAGATTTCTTATTGAGGCGGGAGTAAATTTTACTTATATATCATCATAAACTGTTTTTCTTACCTTATTTTACGTTCATAAAACCTAACTTTGTACCTTGAGTAGCTCTTGGTCCCAGTATTGGATGAACAGTTATTAAAAAAAAAAAAAATGTGCGCATCTCATGTATCAGTCAGTTAAATGCCATGTGTGATACACACTTTGGTGATAATGTCTCGAAAGAAACATGACTGACTAGGTAGATTATCCTGCAGTAGGTTGCCATTACATTCTGTGATAAAGTGGTTGCCAGCCAAGGCTAACGAACCCATAAATGGAGGGAAGAAACAGATTAATACCTTTCCCAAGGGTATTTGCGCGTAAGTGAATGCAAGGAATTCAACTGGAATTCGAACTACGCCTCCTGATTTCTGGATTTGATCCAATACCCGCTGCGCCACAACGCACATCCCTTCTAACACGTTCGAAATTTTTGTAAAAAGCCTACTTTTGATTTTAGCCAACAGGTAACTAAATCTTTACGAGAGTTTCCAATGGAAAACCTAATATTATACAACTACGGTGTGACAAACACATTAATTTGAAAATTCTTGCAAAAATTAAATAATTGTCGGATTATAATGAAACTTTCAAGAATTATTTAGAAATGAATGAATTTTTTTAAATTTATTATTTTAGAAAAATCTTATAATTTTATATGTAATAAGATTTTGTTTACATCTGTTAACACCGCCTCCACGTAAATTCATGAAAATTTGAAAAATTGAATTTTGTTGGAAAAATTAGTTTTATTAGTTAAACGCAGAACTCATTGGAGAATGTAAATTATCTATTATTTGTTTGAAACATTTTGCCTTTATTTCCGAATCGCTGCTTCTAATAGTAAAATAAAAAATAAAATAAACCTATGATATTATTTAATTTGATAAGCTTTTAATTGCGTTAATAAATAACATATATTAAGGACATTATTGCCTGAAGAACAAAAATTTATCAATAATGAAATTTTAAAAGAATCTTTTCATTTTTTTTAGTGTAATAATTTATAAAGTTTCAAAAATAGTTTTAATATACTTCAAAAAAGTTTTGTTGTTAATTTGAAAACTTATTAAGTGAAGATTAATCGAAAAGAACATGATTATACCATTTTTTTGTGAATAAACTTTCTTTTTATATTTTTATAAAATGTATGTTACATTTTAATTTTACCGTCCGTTGTAAATAGACAAAACATGTATCTTTTTCTACTGACAAATTAAAGCAGAATTTTGTTATATAAACTAGTGTCATCATTAAAATCGATAAATTTTAATCTAATATTTTACCGTTGCTCTTATATATAATATACCGTAAAAGCAAAATTAGTAACACATAATTTAGATAACTTTAAATCTACGCCATCCTGTCATTTTAAATTCCTATTTACTTCAATTCCAATTTAATTTCCCGAACACACAAATTTCTCTGTCTGAGTTATAAATTCCTATTTTCCGGAGTTTCCTAATTTACACATTAGCTTCTAAAATATGATAATTTCTCATATATTCATACAAACCTTCTTGAAATTGTATAATAGAGACTGAAACTAAAAATAAACTTTTTTTTTACTATAGATTAAACACTCCAGACCAAAAATGTAATATATTATATATATATATATATATAAGAGCACTAAGAATATGCAGCCCCCAATATTTAACAAAAGAAGAAAAATACATAGAAAGCACATTTAGAAATTTACATTACCCATATCATTTCATTCAAAATGCAAAAAGAAAGGCACATAATAAATACAACCACAACAAAAGAAACACTGTTAACAATAATAATCTAAACAATAACAAATACATCATACTACCAACCAATTCCATTGCATTCAATATCCAAAACAATCTATCACATATAAAAAAACACACACATAGTAACAACTACTTCAAAAACTATTATGGACATTGTGAGATCTAAAAATAACAGAAATCAAAATGACGAACAAGCAGGTGTATACCGAATAAATTGCCGGGACTGTTCCTCCATCTACATCGGAGAAACAAGTAGAAATCTAAAAAAACGTATATATGAACACAAAAGAGACATCACTAATAATAATCTAACCAATGCATTAGTGAGTCATAGAAATAAATTCAACCACAATTTCGATTTAAAAAATGACACACTAATAAAAAGTGGACAATTTATTCAGAAGGAAGATTCTCGAGAGCGCCGCTATCCAATACTACCAAAACATCAATTTGCGCCCCGGTTTTTTTCCAATCTCACCATTGCTTGTGGAAACTATATTGAAACAAACTAAAATGTATGGTGGGAATTTAAAAGAAAACGGTTGATTTCCTTTTTTTCATTCTAAAATCTCGTGCTTTTGCACTGCACGTGGGGGAGTTCTGGAACATACTAAACACACAGAATGGACAATTTTCGAAGAAAACTAATAAATTCCCTTCATCTTAACGTCGCGTGACTTTGCAATTACACATGAAGAAATTCTAAAAACTGAAATATTCCGTTAATTTTTTGAAATGATTTGTGAGCGTCTTTGTGGTTACCAACACTAATTTTGTTTATAGATACGTAATTTAGAATAAAACTCATTTCGTCTTTCTGCCTTGAAAAAGTCCATCACGGAGGAAACGCGTAGGCGATTTAAAATACAGTTTTCCTCTTGTCTTTATTTTATTTAACCATATATATATATATATATATATATATATATATATATATATATATATATATATATTAATATCTTCATTAATTTTATGAAAGTTAATAGTCATCTCCAGTTTTCTATTTAGATTTATTATAAACTGGCCACTCTTGGCAAACCAAACGAAAATATGCTCATACCATTAGATTTGTTTTTTGAAATATGATAATCTGGATTGATTAATCAACGACATATATATATTGTATAGGCTCTATCACTATGGCTACAAACTGCCGGCTAAATCGTACTAATCTCCCACCACATTCACTTACATATCATATTACCAAAAATAAATCGTTTTCACCATTTATTTTTCATTTCAACTTATCACCAGATGAGGAGCAAATGTAGCACCGAAACGCGAAAATTTTTGTGTAGTGATACTATGCTTTTATAAACCATTGTAACAACCATTACAATATAAAGCTCTACGTTGTATCGAACGCTCTTTATAAAAGTAAATGCATGAACAGTGGGTTTAAAATCTACGTGTTCCAAAACTTTCTTACAATACATTACTACATCTCTCTCTCTCTCTCTCTATATATATATATATATATATATATATATATATATATATATATATATTAATCAGCCAGATTACAATTTTTATGTTTTGGGGTTGTCTTAAGAAATCACGTGGTATTAGCATATTTTTTGTTTTGGCTTCCCTAAGAGAATCAATTTACAATGAATTTACAAAGAAAACCGAACCTCCTATTAATATTATTTTTCAGGATTTGGTGTGCTTAATCTACAGAAATATGAAAATAATTTAGATAAATTAGTTTTTCTTGTTGAAGTGCTTGTAGCACGGACAACTACGCACAAACTTTTAAATTATTGATTCTGTATTGTAAATTCCTAAGTCCAAATCGTTCAGACTTTTATTTTTAGAATCAACCTGAATGCCTATAAAATAATAGTTTAATTAATAGTGTTTAATAACAATACCCTAAAATATTTCTCAAAATAGTAAAAAAGGGATGTCTAACAGGTTGTTATGGTAACTATAACAAACAAAATAAGATTTGCGTATTTTCTTTTGTCCCAGAGGAAAATAAGCGAGAGCGGTGACTAAAAGTAATGTTTCACGACAAATCAAACTATTCTTTGTTAAGACATTTTCAATTTGGCTATGAAACAGTGATTATTTGAGAAGAAATACGACCCCGAAATCTACCATCAATATTTGATCATTAGCAATAAAGTTTATCTAGCCCTCAACCAAAACCAAGATCTAAAACTAAAACCTCTGCTTCTGGGTGAAAAGTACAAAATGATAAGTTGGAACAATTTCTAGAAAAAGACCAAATTATCAGTTTTGGGAATTTGTGACACAATATTGATCAACAGGATTTTTTGTGTCAGCCATTACATGCTATAAACTGAAAAGTCGGCTATTCAGACAGTCTGTAAGTTTTTGGTGGAAAGCGGGGGTTGTTCACCGGAAGCATTAATTTTTTTAATGAATCCCTCTGAAGACTTAAAGTCTGAATGGTAAGCGATATATATATATATATATAAATTCTTGTAATTAAAAATTCTACTGTATACTACAGTTCATTGGATGGTTTTTGGTTATATATTTAGTGTTGTTAAATTAAAAACTTGCAGGAATTCTTTGAGAAAAAATATTTGTTAGTTTCTGAAATGCATTGTTTCAATATATAAAAAAAAGAAATCATGACATAATAACGCTGAATTATTGTCTGTTTGATTCTGAGGAAACTTAAGAACCAGCACTACTTAGTTTTAAAAATATTTTGAAATGTTATTCATAAAATGTTTCTACAATGCCCTTTTTTACCATTCACATGAAAACTACTTATGCAATATTAAAATTGCATAGCTTTTTCAAGTTGTAAATAAGTTTATGAAGGTTAATTAAAAAAATGACATTCATTCGGAAAAAAGAATTTACGTGGTATCTTTTTTATTTTTAACTTTCCGCCTTTTTATTTTTACATATAATGAATTCAGTCAGTTAAGTGCCATACGTGATACACGCTTGGGCGATCATGTCTCAAAAGGGACATGACTTACTGGGCAGAAGATTATCCCGCAGTAGGTTGCCATTGCTTTCTGCGGTAGATTTAGATAGCCAAGGCTATAGAACCCAATCTATCCCGTTATTTAACCCATAACTGGAGGGAAAAGACGGATTAATACCTTTCCCAAGGGTATTTGCGCGTAAGCGAATGCAAGGAATTCAGTTGGAATTCGAACTCAGCTCCCCATCTCCTCTTTCCGAGTCGATATCCGCTGTACCACAACGCACATCCAATGAATTACCTACCTAAATTATCCAGTTAATCTTTGTGTTCCTGTAATGTAAACTGATTTTATTTATTAAAACTGTGTGCGAGCATTGTCTATTATCAGAGTGGAAAAATATTTTCTTCATTTTCTGCAAAACAAACGTAGACATTTGTATATGTGACAAAAATCGCAGAATAAAATTGTTTGTCTGAGATTCAGTATGTTTTTCTGTAAATATTTCCAGACTTTTTCTGATACATCATGTGGTAAAATGTTGAACTTATTTTCTGATTGTATTAGACAACTATATTTTCTATGTATTTGTTCAATTAAATATTTTAAAAAATGGCTCATTATTTCTGCAATATCATCTAAAACATTATTAGTTTTTTGTGCATAAAAAGATTTGTTTGTGCATTGAGTTTGTAGAGAGAGATAGTTTTGTGTTTTCGTTTTTTTTGGGGGGGGGGGGGTTTCCTTTAGTACTTTTGCATCAATGGTAATAAGCCAATCATTGTTATAATTGAAAGGTGCTTTCTAATAATGGGCATAGTTGCTAATTTACAAATTACTGGATTTTTCTAACAAATTACTTGTCAAAAACTTTCTCAGAAATTGTTATTTAGCAGTAATCTCCGCTCCTATTTTAAGATTTTTTCCAGAAAAAATAACTTCAGTAATTTTTCATAATAAAACTATAAAAAATATGTCAACCCCACCTGCAGTTTTAAAAATATGTGTCTATCGAAAGAGGTAAGAGTAACTGATATTCATAAAAATATTTCAACAAAGTCTTATTATTGTATAAAATTTATTAAGTAATAAGTGCAAAAATTTAAATTAAGTAATTCGCTGATTTTCAGTAATTGTTAAAAAACCGAGTAGCCATTATTTTTTTAATTTCGGGAAAAAAAAATCTCATGCATTTTGGCGATACCTTGTGTGTGAGTGTGTCAGAGAGAGAGAGAGACAACCGACCAGTGTGTATAAAACAAACGTACGAGAGAACTTTGTCATTCCACTATGTTCAATTTGAAAGTGGCATTGGAAAGTCGATTTTAAGGTAAGCAATATTTTTCATAAACAAATGCACCGAACTTTTATGTCTGTTCTTATGTCTTCCTGTGTCTACGCGTTATATACACACTATTTATATAGGAAATGGATTAACTCCGACATATTTTTAATTTATTTGTTTGAACATTATTTTTAATGGATATTAATACATACATATATATATATATATATATATATATATATATATATATATATATATTACATTCATCATCCACATGCAAGCATGTTTCGCTGTATCACAGCTCATCAGTGTGTCTAGACATCCACTTGCCTCCGGCCGTTTTTCAAATGTTACCACTTCGGCGATATATGCATTACTCTTTAGCAATGAATTGAGTTCTTTTGGTGACTGGCGTGTGTATACGCCGCTTATATATAACATATTTCTCTTCTCTGATTCCATGTGCCTATGTCTTTGGGATTAGCGACCCCGACTGACATTTCGATCCCGGCCGGAGATAAATGGATGTCTAGACACATTGTATGTGGATGATGAAAAAAAAAATATATATATATATATAACCTCACGTCTATAGCACGACTCGGTGTTTCCTGTACTATGCAATAATCAGTGCTTATTAACATTCATCTGATGATAGACGCAGGGTAATATATTTATTTATTAATATATACTTTATAGCTCTTTCATATTACATCGAACACTGTTTTATTGACCAGATAAATATTTATATATGTGCGTATGCTTGCGTGTATATCCACATGTATATTTATTGATATCCATATAAAAAGAGAGCTGAAATTTCTGCGACATGTAATGAGGAAAGAGGGCTTAGGGAATCTGATACTCACGGGACGGATAGAGGGAAGGAGAGACGGGAATACAACGTGACATATTTGATGGACTTGAACAGATGGATTGTAAAGCAGGGTTTGGGAACGATAACAGAGTGGGTGTTAAGAGCTACATGATATATATATATATATATAACACATGAATGTTCGACTTCCTAACGCTACTCTAATATATATATATATCCACAGACGGATCTGTTTCGCTGCATCACAGCTCATCAGTACGGTTAGACATCCGATTGCTTTTAGCCAGGATTGAAACCCGACCGATAGCAAACACTTCCTGGCTTTTGGTTATCAGATCTGGTAAGGTAATTTTAATCCTTAAAACTACCAATGCATTTTCCTAACATAGTTATGTCTTTTATTCTGACCTAAAGAAGCTGAAACCAACAGACGTCGGTGAAACGCCTCGTTTAAGCTTTTCCATTTCGTCTCATCCTCTCCACTGTTGTTTCGGATACTATTATACATCCTCCCCTGACACACTCACACACAAACAAATATATATGCATATTTATATATTCACTGCGCGATAGTCAAGTTAGTTAATATTCATTATTCTACTGACAATGAAATGACGTTGAAAAGTAAATATTTGTGATGCAAATTAATTTTTTTTTCTTCATGATAAGCCTACCCAAGTAAATATAAATACTAATAATTTTATCTAGCAGTTGCGCCTGCAAGATCAACCACAGGTGTTTGTCTAAAAAGTTGAGGCAGTAGTCATAACTTAATTTTCTCTTGTCCCGCACCGTTTCACTGTCTCTCAGTTACCGTAAAATAGGTCGAATTCATTCAATATCTCCGTGTTTTATGATATTTGTTTGAGCGTTGTTGTTTTATACTCATTTTTATCTATTAACGAATTTAGGTTATCTTCCTGTGTTGGTTTCCTGTCATGCTTTTTTTTCTTATTATTTACCTGAAGGCGACTTTTAAAATTATCTCCCAATGTCAGGTTGTTTTTAAAACATTTCATTCATTCTTTTTGCTTTACCAGTCATGATTGTACCCTCTCTTTCTCATAAAATTTTACTCGGACAGAATAATGCGGTTCAGATAACGACAAAGTGCAGAAAAAAAAACTATTATGAATATTTAATTTTATTTTAAAAATTTAAATGCAATGTCAGTACTCATCTATTAACCACTGGACTCTAGCTCTCTCCCCACCCCCGTATATCCTTCCCTTTCTCTCCACCTATGTATCTGTCATCGCATCTGCATTCTCAGCTTTCTACTGCTCCTTTCTAACTAGTTTGTACTCCTCACTCTTTTCTAATTAATCTTTTTACAGTTATGTAGTCCCCCCCCCGCTCATCAGTGACATTTCTGCCTTGCTCGGGGTGAAATGATTTTTAAAAAAAAAAAAACCTACCTACCTACCTACTGACAAAACTAGTAATCTACTTTTAAGCGCATAACATGCATGTGTGGGAGCTTAATAACTGAAGGATTCGGTATTTTGCCCAATATGTATTAGACGGAGAGAGAAATTTTAAAAATGTAGTTAAATCATTTAAAGGGCAAGTAATAATTGAAATTAATAAAGTAGGAGTCTTAATAAAATCGGTGAGGGTTGGAAAATACCCTAAAAAAAAATAAACGTCCCTTCAACCGTCTATAATTATGTCATGCGTCTCTTCGGTTCATGAATGATCGTGACTTGATTTTTTTTTTTTTTTTTAGTTAATTCCCGCCCCCCCCCCCAAGCAATGCAAAGATGCTACTCAGACACAATATACTACTGAGGGTGAAAGAGAATGAGAAGACTTTAGAAGAAACCGGAAACCCAGACCTAAACAGGAAACAAGGGATAAACTTCAACTCTTGTTCAAGCACCGGGGAGAAGTATAAACTAGGCAAATCAATCTATAAGCTAGATTGAATAGAACATAGCCTAACACATAAACATTTGCTACATATATATAGTCATTTTAAGCAAGCTTTTTAATTCCATGTTATTTCTTATAACTATAATATGTATGTAATTACTATAAAGGTTATATATTACGCATACATTTTTATTACTATAAAGTTATTTTTAGTACGTACACGTGTTTGAGTATAAATCCGATTAACATTCTGCGCCATGTTTATGTAATATGACTATTAAGGAAAACGTAATATTACGCAAGTTTTTGGCGTTGAAAGAAAGACATTAATTTGAAAATTCTTGCAAAAAACTAGTAATTGTCTGATTTTAATGAATTTTCAGGACTTATTCACAAACCAATGAAATTATTTGTGCATTTAATTTTAGCGAATTTTGATAAAAATATATATATATATTTTTTTTACATCTGTTACCTCCCCCCACTTCAATTAATTGCATAAAACTTCTACAAATACATTAACTAGACCAATTTTTTATATTATTTAAATGCAGGACTCATTGGGGAATGTAAATCATGTAAATTTTTTTAATTAGGAGATCATTTTTCTGAAAATCTGCTACGAATAGTAAAATCAAAAATGCGTTAAAACTACGCTATTTTTAATGTAGATAAAGTTTAAATTGATTTTATAAATAATAAATTTTTAGGATATCATACTCTGGGGGAAAAATTCGATTAATAATGAATTTTAATGTCAATTGTTTACATTTTTTTTTAATTAGCTAATTAAAGTTTCAAACATCTTTTAAATTTCTTCCAGTTACTCAGTGTCTTTGGTTATTAATTCATTATATACAAATCGATAATTCAAATGCTTAATACAAATAATTTCAAATTAAGATTTTTAAAATAATTTCTAATTTTTTTTTTATTATTTATGTTAAACGGTACATTTTTTTTAATATGGAAACTTATAAAAGACTGATCATTAAAAAGTTACATGGTTCAAGGGCTGTTCCCCCTTACGAAATGTTTGAGTTATGTCAATTTTTGATACTTTCAGATTGATTGAAAACGGGTGCTGTCATCGCCTACTTTAAAGGCCAACGAGTCAGACCTTTGTGATCAAGAAATACTTTTATTCTAAACAAGTAATATTTGTTTCAAATCAGATTAAATTAACTTTAAATTTGCTAATTTTCTAAAAATAATGCATCACAGATGTATATTTTATTTTTGCAAGATTTTTAAATCCGAGAATTAATTTTCGTTTACGAATGTGTCGATCGCGCAAAAAAAAAAAAAAAAAAAATAGCCGGAAAATTAAAAATTAAAAAATAAATAACTCAAAATTTTAGATTCTAATGAATATAATTTCTGTTTGAAATACACCAGAGTATTTTACTTATTGGAAATAGTAAATTCAATAATTTAGCTTTGAATTAAACTGAAATTAAAGTTTCAAGAAAAACTTATTTATTTTTAAAAATTTAATTTAAAAGTTGCTTATCGAAAACAGAGTGGAGGTATCTTATATATATATATAAAATTAAATTATAGTTAAGTTAGCGCCAGTTCTAGCGATTTAGTTTCTTATAATTAGTGTTAGTTTCACTGTGATTATTATATATATATATATATATATAGCATTAGACTCATTATAAATATTGTTATACATCTTTTTTCCATCTTTTAATAGAGATTTATTTGTGTGTGCGATGAGTTATTAAAACATCAGACATTTCTTGGAAACGAGACTTTGAAATAAACGTTTTCACTTGTTTGTTTGATGATTATTAATTTTTCGCAGTACTTAATATGTAATCTATGAAAACGCGTCTACTTTTATTTTACAGCTACCCCACCCAAAAAGCAACTAAACAAACTCGTTCCAGATAAGTTATTCAGTCAAAGATATTTATAGCCAGTGCGTCATAAACAATTAATTGTATAACAAGGACAACCATGGCTAACGAGAATAAGCCCTATTTTAAAGCCTTAACATAAACTACAAACAAGTACCAATGAATAGAGAAAATTGTTTAAAAAGTAAAGTAAAATAACCGCTTTAAAAGAACAGCTAATTTATATATATATATATATATATATATATATATATAAACATATATAAACAAACTTGCAGCTTAACTACTTCCGTTTCGGGCGGTAAAATATAACGTGCTTTATACGAAACAAATAGCCTCTTTACTATATTTAAACAAAACAAAAAACACCTGCAACTTCTTGGCACATCTTGTAAACCTACCTTTTCGTTGTTAAGCGCCGAAGGTAACCAAAAACATTTTAATTCTGATAGCTACGACATAACTAAACAGGTAGGTATCTATATTTTCTACTTCATACACGTAACTCTGCTACTGTATTTGATGTCCAAACAAATAGAAGAGGTCGTGGCTTTTTAGGTAAACTTTCTTTTAAATATACGTATATTTTTGTTTTGTGTCTAGATATAATAAATGTGTATACATTTCTGAATAAGTCTCAATAAAAACTGTTTTCATTTCTGTGAAATTAGCTATAAATATGTAGACATAGACAATTATATTCACGGATAAAGAGGCATGTATGATTGAGAAATAGGTCGTGACTGTTATCGCTTTGTTTGGGACGTACTTTGAAGTTTTTTGTTTTTTTTTAGTACATTATTTTCCTTTTTGATTAGACTTAAAGTTCCAGTTACTGAAAAACTATCGTGTGTTTTATAACTCAAGAACTACGTGCATTCATTGTAGGCTTTTGATTTGAGATAAAGAGTGGTTATCAGTCTTTTTCGTTCGCTTTTCCGTGTTCTCAATCAGGAGCTCACTAAATCGTTTGTAATTTACTAAGCGCAGCTTAGATGTGGCACAAGGCCGAAAGTATGGGGTACCCAGTGAGGATCGAACTCACTACTTAATTGCAATAGTTCTAGCGAGACAAGCTTGCTAACCATTACACCACCTCGAGGTGCCCTTCACTAAATCGTTTGTTACAAATTCTTATATCTTACTGAGCTTATATATTTCTCGTTAGTACCCCCCCCCCCCCACACACACACATACATTAAAAGCAAACACCCATAATTTGAAAGTACAGGAGCCAAAAAAAAAAAAAAAAAGAGAAAGATATACGATAGGTTGCATTTTTCTTGCTTGTTAACAACGGAAACCTTATCCCTAACCATAATAGGGTGTGAATCTACTAAAGCTTTAACATGTTAATTCTTTTGGTTATAAGAATATTTGGTTATAAGAATATTGATCAAATGAGGACCAACAAAACGGATCCGAAATTACCGTTTCCTTTTTTCATATTTCAAACTTAATACCATTAGCCGCTTTCTTCTAAAGAAGAAAGAAAAAAAACATAAAAATTTAACAGTTTGAATTATCCGTATACAGCTTATATACACAAGGCTGTTTATTCGATTTTTATCCTATCAGACAAAAATATTAAAACTGACTGTAAATTAAAGCCATATTGAAGAAAAATGTTAGTATTTCTCCTTTTTTACTTTTTTGCACTTGTAGTTCTTTTATGGGAAAGAACCCCAACCCCTAAGATTTGATAGACATTATTGTCAATTAAAAAAATAAATAAGAATATATCTTATCTATTATATGTATCTCGGTAGGAAAATGTTCGGCTTCTCTTACCTGGACTTTGTAAAAGATCCCAATTCTTCTTCTTAAAGCAACTTCATCTTTGTAAAGGTGTTAATATCATGATTACTTTCTTAAATGGGGTAATCGTAATTTAATGGGGGGGGTGAAAAATAAAAATTGTAATAAACAGGAAGCTGAGAACGAAAAAACTTTATAAACGGATGGACTTCAATAACTGGGCTGGATGGAAAATGATAGCAAACAAGTCTTTCAAATTATAAAACCTTGAAGAAATAAAAATAAATGTAGATTAATGCCTTAACATAAAATGCTTTAAGAAAACGGAAAATATTTCCATTAAATTTTTCTAGCATTACAATATAAATAGTCAACAAATAAATATATATATCCAATAATGTTCCAAAATAATATCTTAAACTGCGTGAATGAAATTGAAAATATTCCCATAATGTTTGGGTTTTTTTTCAACCTATTAACTAGCACACGTTTTGTTCTCTTTCATCACTCCTTCATGAGAAGGTAGGATATCCCAATCAGCTCCCAAAACTAAAATGTTCGTGGAGGAGGTCCATTTATTTGTCACTAAATAAGAACGACATTTATACCCTAAAAACGTAACCCTTTACCTGGGTTCGAACCTTAACATAAAGGGTTCAATTCAAAATTCCCTAAAGGCCCTTAGACCTTCTGCCTTGAGAACTGAGATTTAGATGGAGTTTTATTCATTTGTCATAGACCTACTAAACTCTATTCATAACATACTCGTTGATAAAACAAACATAATACCCGAAACTCTAAAAGTATGTTATATAAAAGACTTAACTCTGTGTGTGTAGTAGTAATTAATTAATTAATTAATTAATATTAATAATAATAATAATAATAATAATAATAATAATAATAGAGAAAAGAAACAAAATCCTATATTGAGATGATGTATTAATAATTCCTGACATGAGAAGTTATTATTTACACCATTTATATTCGGACTACTGTTCTCCTTTGATACTGTTATCAGAAAATTTCAGCCGGTTTGCTCTCCAGCCTTCCTCGGGTGTATATCGGTTTTAGTAACCTAGAGGGAATTTCGAATTAAATCCTTTATTTAATTTACAGGGTAAACTGTTTTCATTCAGCTTCCAATGCCTAGTTCTTCTTTATAGTTATGATCAGTTATTGCTCATTCAAACCAGGGATTGCATTCACAATTCACGAACAGACGCTTTAATCCACCGTTGTCCTGTGTTACACAGATCAATATACACCTGAGAAAGGCCGGAGGGCACATTGGCTGAAACGTTGTGATAACAACAACAAAGATAAGAACAATAGTCCAAATATAAATAAGATCAATAATTGCAAAAAAAAAAAAAAGTGGAAAGTCATAATATAATAATCTAAGGAAAGCAATAATTTCTTAAAAATATAGGTATCGGAATTGAAATATATATATATATATATATATATATATATAAAAAATTAAAAGGAGTACACTTTTTAGATATAATATTGGTAGGAAAAGATGCATGACAAAGTAGAAAAGATTTTGTGTGACTTGATTCGTCTTGTACGACTTCATCGGACTGAATTTGTTTACATAGCTACGTTTCGCCATTTTTAACCATGCACGTTACCCACGTGCACGATTAAAATTGAAGAAAAATAAATACAAACCATATAAAAAAGAAACTGAGTCTCCTCTATTCAAAAACATATTGTCAAATCGGCACCCATCTTTAATAAAAGATATACCAGAAATAATAAGTAGAAGAATTACTGACAAATCATTGAATTAAAAAAAAAATTTAATGAATTAAAAGAAGTGTATGCAATAGTATTAAGGGTTTGAAACGAAATTAGAATAAATGCCAGAGCCAGAACTGAATAATAGAAAAAATATTATTTAATCGGCCATCAGTCAGTTCAGTGCCATACGTGATACACGCTTGCCGATCATGCGAAAGAGACATGACTGACTGGGCAGAAGATTATCCCGCAGTAGGTTGCCATTGTTTTCTGCGATAGACTGCTTGCCGACCAAGGCTATAGAACCCAATCTGTCCTGTTATTTAACCCATAACTGGAAGGAAGAGACCCTTTTCAAAGGGTATTGGCGCGTAAGTGAATACAATGGATTCAACGGAAATTCGAACTCGGCTCCTCGGTTTCTCGTTCCGAGCCGATATCCACTGTACCAATTTTTTTTTTCAATTATAGACTAACATTTCTATAAATCACACAAATTAAACACGATAGTTTACAGAAACAATATGAATGTGTTACAGTTACATCGATAACATTGAACAAATGCTTTAAACAGACACACACAGCAAAATATGAAGACGGTAATGTAATAATCTGTAAAATTAAAACCAAATGTCTAAAACAGGGAAATTACAGAGAAAAATGTGTTATATAAGACGGAAGTGACAAAAAACAAGAAGTCTGGTTGGTACTTTACATCGGAGAAAACTATGAATTAATTTAAAAGAAGATATGCAAGCAATTTGCTATCAATGAAATATTAATAATATAGAAATAGTACCATACTGTCAAAATACATATGGGAGCTAAAAATGAAAGGAAAATCACGAATAAAAAAACTTACATAGTAAAAAGAAAGCAGAAAACTAGAGAAAAAAATGACTTCATTTTATGCATAGAGGAGAAAGTGACAAATCAAAGAACTGAAGAGCAAAAGGAATTAAATTATTTTAAAATGAAATGTAAACAAGAGCTGGAGAGATCAGGAGCCTCCAAGAATAACAAATGCCCATTTTGAAAATCGTAACGCGTGAAAAAAAGTCTATATAAGATAAAATATAATTTTTATGTATATTAAAAGCTTTTTGAAAAGTTCTTAAAATATAGCACTTTTATAAACATAAGAAAAGGAATATACAAATATATATATATATATATATATATATATATATATATGTGTGTGTGTGTGTGTGTGTAGAATAACATAAATGCAACGTTAATTGCTATGTGAAGTCCTCCTGATTACTCTTTTATCTTATTAATATTAATGTTCTTAATTCTTCCATATCTTATAACCCCTTGAATTGTAGTGGCTTTACTACCTTGCTTGGCGTGATACTGATGTGATATATTTAGTTGGCAATAAATGACCCGCCGAGGTTGATATGTCATAAAACAAAAGCAACCAACCAATATATATATATATATATATATATATATATATATATATATATATATATTGTATAGTATTCTTCTTATATTTAGGTTCGGACTAATTTCCTCATCTTTCTTGTCAATATCACAACTTTTCGGTCGTTCTACCTTCCGGCGTTCTTCAGGTGTCAAACTATTTAATTTACGGGAATAAATATTTCTCGTTCCGCTGTCCATGTTTGAGGATATCTATTCTTCCATGTGAGTTCTGTTTAAATGCTGCTTACCCTGTGTTTACTGAGTCTCAGTTTATACTACCCGGTTCAGGGATTCAACTCAAAATTACTTTCTCACCAAATTCACAGACTAACGCTTTATTCCCATGGTCATCAGATGATCGATTGTGGCATGAAAATACAGAGAAAAATATTGAAATGCTTCATGCTGATTATAATTCTTTCTGAAAAAATATTTTCTTTGTAAGATATACTAAATGAAAAGACCTTTACTTTTCTTGAAAACTGTCAGCTAAGTGTTTTAATAAAATATCGTCAATTAAGAACTTCCTGATAACTTAGTTTGAGTCTATTTTCTCAGTTACTGGAAGGGGATCCTTTGTAACGCGTTTTCTTTTTTCTCTACATGGAATTAGAGACGCTGGTTTTAAAAACCGTACATGGTCCGTGAATGTTTGGCATTTAAAAAACTTTGATCCGCCCTAGTCGAGTCTTCTTTCATCTTCTCTTACGTAAATCTTTATTTTGTCTGGATTAAACCTCCTGGCTTTAATTATAAAACCAGAACTTGTACATATTCCTTCGATTTTCTTTAAACCAACTTCGAATTACCTACTGTTTTTTTCTTTAGTTAAGATTACACGAAAAAGCAACTTCATGTCGCGAACAATTTTCTTATTAATTAAGCAAAAAATACATATTCAATTTCTAAATTAATAGGTGTAGAGGCTCATCCCTTGTTCCTTGTTTAGGAGGTGGTTTCCGGCTTTCTCTTTTCCAATTTTTTCACTCTTACGTAGCCCCCTGCACACCAGTGGCCTTACCGCTTTGCCCGGGGTGATATTAAAAAAAAAAATTTAATATTGTCATTATATTTATCTTGCATATACACTTCTTAGAAATCGATTTTTAACACTGTTATTTGATTTCGTTATTTAAAAAACGTATTTAAGTATTTAAAGTAGAAGTACGTGACTATCGAAGGTCGGTTACTATTATTCTTTTAATCTGTAACAAACGATCAAAAAACATTCAGATCCTATTTAGGGCTTATTTCTCTTACATAAAATTTCATTAGTGCTCACCTGTACTGAGCTGGCTCAGAAGCGTCTTTCTACGCGATTCTTGTGTGGGTCGTAAATGTGGTTCCACAGAAGAATGCAGGGGATACCATGGACCAAACATGTAAGCAGCGACAAAGTTTTAGAGAAAATGGAAACGAAAAGAGCCCTTATACTTAACATCAGGAAGAGATTTGAAATTTTAAGGTGAATAATGAAGAAAGAGAAAATTTGACACTCATGGGACATATTTAAGGCAAGAGGGTCAAAGGAAAACGGCGCATGACTTACCTAACGAACTTGTGTAAATGGATGGCAGAATAGGGTTTAAGAGAGAGAGAGAGATAACAAAAATACAATGTTTAATAGAATCTACAAAGAGTGGAAAATTGTGAAGAGACATGATAGTCAACGTTCTGAAATACCCTGATACATAGAAAACCTTTTATAGATTTTTAAAAAGTTCCAAGTATACAGTATGTGTATGTCTGAAATTCTAAATATATATCAGTCAGTTAAGTGCCATACGTGATACACGCTTGAGCGATCATGTCTCGAAAGAGACAAGACTGACTGGACAGAAGCCTATCCCGCAGTAGGTTGCCATTACTTTCTGCGTTAGACCGGTTGCCAGCCAAGGCTATAGAACCTAATCTGTCCTGTTATTTAACCCCCAAAACTGGAAGGAAGAGACGGATTAATACCTTCTCCAACAGTATTTGCGTGTAAGTGAATGCAGGGAATTCAACTGGAATTCGAACTCGGCTTCCTGATTTCTCGTTCTGAGCCGATATCCAATGCACCACGACGCACATCCTTATATATATATATATATATATATATATATATATATATATATATATATATATATATATATATATATATATATATATATATATATATATATATCAAAGCCAAAAGAGTAATTTCCATAGAGCAGCTTTATTTCTATTGATGAAGATCAAATGTATGTGTAACTTTTCCACATAATCCCACTGTTGAGGCCCTCCTGGTATCATTTAGCGGGTTTTTCGGATGCTCACGAAACCACGTCTGCACACCGTGCTTGTTTGGTCACCCAATGTGCACAAACCTTATGCAACTATAAGTCATCATGCACTACGGCTTGTGCAGATCCATAGTTGATACCCACAACTGCCGGAACTTGTGTCAACATGATTCGTCAGTCTTCCTTGATCAAGGTATCCACTCTCTGGATGTGTTCTACAGTATGTGATGTTGATGAGCAGCCAAATCGGCTTTTGTCCGTTACATTTGTTCATCCCGGTTTAAAACGTTCTACCCACTCATAAAACCATTTTTTTTTTTGTTGATTCATAAGTGCATGCTCCATGCTGCACCAGTATTCGGCGATGGATGTCTACGGGTTCGACTCCCATCAACCCACAGAAAACACACTACGAGGCGTTGTTCCTCATGCGCACTCGTAGTGCTGCATTAAATTTTAGATAGCTAAACTCCATATAAAAGTAAGGGCTGATGTCTGGAAACATTTCGCCAATCTTCCAACAAGTTTGTCTGCTTCAAAAAATTAATATTTGAAATCTTAGCTTCCATCTGGCTTCGAATGACGAACTGCATATTTTGGTGGAGAATATGCAATTCCCAAATAATTCTAAATATTTACAATTGGTGACACAGTTTGTAAATAAATAAATTAAATCAAATTAAAAACAGTAGTAAGGCACTCGGTGAGAATCAAACACATTATACTTATGATTGTTTCGAATCAACTTACCATTAATACTGGAAAGAGCAATAACAATTATTGAACGTTATTTTTCTGAAAAGTTTGATCATAGAAAGATTTTGCAAATTTAAATCAAAAGTATCACTGGTTACTCGGTCAACAACTGCCAAATTTTTCATTATAAAGAAATAGCTAATATTACGATTACCAATTAAGATAGAGATACATAAACTGAATTTAACTTATGCAAAATTTATCACAACCAAATTCTAATTTTGGTATGAATCTTAACCTTTTTAAAGAGCACAATTTTCTATAACTGCTAATTTTGTTTGTCGTTGGTTTCAGATTTCAGATGTTTCAGAAGTTAAGTTTCATACTTTTCTTCCTATGTTATAATGTCTCCTCGAATAGTTTCGTTGTTTTTCTTCTCTTCTTATTGGTTATTTAAACTTTCTGTATCAGTCAGTTAAGTGTCAGATGTGATACATGATTGAGCGACCATGTTTCTTTCGATACATGACTGACTAGTCAGTAAGTTTTTCCGCAGTAGGTTGCCTTTTCTTTCTGTTGTATACTGGTTGCCAACCAAGGCTACAGAAATCAATCCTTTCTACTATTCAACCCATAGTTTTAGGAGGGAGATGTATTAATACCTTTCCCAAGGGTATTTGCGCCTAAGTGAATTCAAATGGAATTCAAACTCTGCTCTCGGATTTCTCATTCCAACCCGATATCCGTTGCACTAGAACGCACATAATTTATATTTTTCTGTATAGTCAAATTTAATCATAGAATTAGTTGACTAACAGAATAAGATTCGTGTATATTCTTGACTAACCATAATAACCACACCAAGTACATTCTCTTTGCTATACCGCACTACATAATCGTTTGCTAGAGAGATTTGCTTATTACGTGAAAGTGTTCTTTTGCGAAATTGTTATAATTTAAGCAGATCGAGAAAATAATCGATATCACGTTGTGATAAAAAAGCAACAAAAGATTAAGTTTTAAAAACAATAGCAATTTGTGAAATAAACAAGTTTTGAATTGTTAGTTATTAGTTCAAAACTTTGCATTAAGAATAAAGTTTTGGCTTCCAGCAACGTCATATTGAAACACCGGTTCCAGTACGATAACTGGTTAAGCAACGCAAAGCCTGGTCTGCACTTAGATGGGTGACCAGTTGAAAATACCTGTTACCGTAACCTTAGATGTGCGAGTGATGTAATTGATAATGGCACAGAATTGTTTATCGGAGAACCAATTTCCAGTTTCAGTTGGATTCGTTATATTCACGCCCAAATCCCCTTAGAAAAATGATAAGCGTTTGGTGACGGATGTGCATTGTGGTGCAGTGGATATCGGCTCGGAAAGAGGAATCGGTGAGCCGAGTTCGAATTCCAGTTGAATATCCTGCATTCACTTAAGCACTGCTACCCTTGGGAAAGGTATTAATCCGTCCCTTCCCTCCAGCTATGGGTTAAATAACAGGTAGGACTTGGGGACCCTGCCCTTAAAAACAAAAATCCTAATGAATCTTGGTACTCGAAAAGAAAAAATTATTACTAGACACAAATCTTATATAAAAACAACAATAAATTGTCGAAAGAAAAAGGTATTAACAGCAATAAATAAATAAAATTTAGTTGGCAATAAATGACCCACCGAGGTGTTGATATGCCATAAAACAAAACAACCAACCAAGTTATGATTTCACCTCTTCTTCACTTCAGCTATGGGTTAACTCGTAAAAATTGTATCAGAAAATCATTATCTCCAAGGAACTTTTACAATCTAAAAATATTTTCTCTCTTTAAATAATCTACAGAAAGTTGATAAGTCGTAGAAAACGAATCAATCAAATCAAGAATAATTTTTCATAATTTTTAATCTAGAATTTGGCGGTAACTTTTCTTAAAGTCTATGTCTTAGAAATGATAGAAACGAAAAGGAAATTAATACTGAGCACCAGGAAGAGACAGCTGAAGCTCCTGGGACATACAATGAGGAAGAAGTGCCTGGAGAACCTGATGCTAACAGGCCAGGTAGAGGGAAAAATAGACAAGGGAAATCAACGGATAACATATTTGAAGGACCTAATCAGGTAGATGACAGAACGAGGATTGCACGGTGTAACAGGAGAAGGCGTGCTCAGTGCCACCAGAGATAGGGAAACGTGGAAAGCCATGATCGCCTACCTCCTGAAAGGACATGGCACATAGAAGAAGAAGAATGTTATTGAATGCCTGTTACGACTAACTCCTTAATTCTACATACATCATATTTCGATTTGGGTTAGTGTTAGCTCAGCTGGGATAAGGGAGTGAGAGGGAAATGTAAAGTTTATAATAACATAAAAGACATATGACTTCAACTTTATGGACAAATAATTGAACAGATTGGGTTTTATAGCCTTCGGTGTGAACTGGTTTAGAAGAACGAAAACTCTTAATTGTATGTAGCCCTGTCGAAGCAAATACTATGCAGCTAATGGAACGATCGCTCGCATGTACTCGATCATCTCGACTACGGTTGATTGCGTTTAAAGATAATGAGAAACGGCCGATTTCTTGTACCGCTACAGAAAGGACCTGACCTGCTATGCTTTATTTTTACAGACGAAAATTGATGCCACTCAAACCGCACTTTCCAGCCTTGATAGAGTTGAAAATCGTTTGTAGGCGATGACTTATTTTCCATTCTATAGTCTCTTTCTCATTCAGACGTATAATTGCCAGCTTATCGCTAGTTCCATCGCAAATGTCTACATGAGCTATACTCTTTAGATCCATCAGCAAGAACTATATATGCTACGTCCACAGGGTCGAATCACATACTTTTCCTTCGTATTTAGCTGTAAGGTAGAAACTCTTATCAGGTAGTTTTATTCTGCTCCTTTGAAGAACTTACTCTCTCGCGGATGCTTCGTTGAGTCACCTTAACCTTTCAAGTCAAGGATCAGTTGCTGTATATTCTCCTTATCTTCACAATCCGCACTACTTTCTACTCTTCTTATGTTCATATGACACACCTGATTCAGTCACCTACCATGTGTAGCACTTGAGTCTTGTACTGGGTGAACTTTAGAATAAAAAAACATAAAAATGAAAACATCTATAGAATACATTATTTACATTATTCGGAATATTGTCCTCATCTTTGTTGCCATATATATGTACGACGTTTCGGCCGTTGTAAGTTCCGGCCTTCATCAGGTGCTAGGAATTTCGAGCCAAACCCTTTATTACAATCACTGGTGTATTTCATTCTCATTCCTTGCATACAGCCTCTTTAGGTAGTCATGAGTTATCTCCCGCTTACCCTCTAAGTTACTTGTTCACCACTGCTGTAGCCTGGTATTGGACCCACAACTCTTTTAGGAAGATAACTTATGACTACCAAAAGAGACTCTATGCAAGAGATGAGAATGATATACTCCGGTAATTGTAACAAAGGGTTCGATTCGAAATTCCTAGCACCTGAAGAAGGCCGGAGCGTACAACGGCTGAAACGTCGTACAAATGGCAACAAAGATGAGGACAATAGTCCGAATAATGTAAATAGTGTAAACACTACCTCATCTCAGGAATATAGACAAATTATAGAATAATTCGTCAAAACCCGCGTGGAAAAGTAAAAGATAATAGTAGTTCAGAATTCTATTAAACATAAATCTGAAAAACATCACAAATAATGAAATATCATTATTTATTAATTTTAGTCAGTCCTGAGTCTGAGGTTACATCTGGCAGCATGCCCTCTGATCGGGAGATCGGTGGTTTTGAGGAGAGTAGAACCACATCTTAATTGCTATTGTTCCCATGTCCATCGTGGTCCGGGGTAGTAGCACCTGTTATGGGATAGAATGGACAAATAGGGAACACTCAAACAAAACACTATGAAAGTATAAAAGGGCACCCTTATGTTTAAAATATCAGCAATACATTTTATATAGAATAATTACCAGAAATATTTATAGAAAAATTACCAATAAAACAATTTTAAAACAATATGACAAGGAATACATTTTATCTTTAGTTGATGCAGACAATTACATTTAAGATATATTTAGTTGGAGCCATAAAAATATTTAGATTTCGGATATAAATTTAGTTGGAGCCTACAAAATATTTAGATTTCGGATATAAATAACTGTTGTTCAGTAAATAAATCACTAATGAACTAGGCAAGACGCCTTAAATAAAGAAACTCAAAAAGGGCTCAGCGCCAGATATCTACCGCGAGGTCTACCTGGTCGGACTCTCTGTCTCCGGGCGGAAAGAAATCCAGACGAAGCTGACGCTGCCACCTGCAAGGTCTACGAGAAATTTTTGCCCGAGCTTAAGGGCTCGAAATTTCCACGTTAAAAAGCGAATTTGTGTCACATCCGGCCTCAGTGGAGAGGTTTCTGGTAAATATCCAGTGTTCCACTCGAAAACGAAACTAACACAAGCTCTCCATTTTCGGGGAGAGGATGACTCAGTCAGTGCTAGGTCTACTGACTGGGACTCGGCTGAGAAAGACAGACAAGCTCTCTGTCTTTGGACAGAGTTCGTTTGTCGGGGCTCTGTCTAAGGCGGAGACTCGGCTAAGATAAGAACAGCTGGTTGCCCAATTCTGCATGTGCGGTTCTGGGCAAATTTTGAACTTCGTGCCGAGTGTCTGCGCTCAGGTTCCCCACGTAAAGCTCAATTTTGTGTAACATCCCATCTCAGTGGACAGGCAAATACTCAGTGTTCCCACCCAAACACAACCTAGTCTGGTGCTCTGCTTTCGGGCGGAGAGGAACCCAGACGAGGCTATGTCGAAGGGCAGAGTCTCGTCTGGATAAAGTAGACAAGACCTTATCCCGCTTATGCGGTTTATCCCGGTTGATTTTTAATCGAGCCTACGCGCTCGGAAATCCCATTTTAAAAACGGCCTTGCACTACGTCCCAACTCAAAGGGTAAATACCAAATGTTCCACATGAACACGAAACTGTAAGACAAGTTCTCTGTCTTCGACAGAGAACGACTCAGTCGAGACTTTGTCTACTGACTTCTCAGCCTTGTCTGTCTTCAGGCAGTGTTGTATTGTGGTATATGTAGGATTAAATGGTTGAATTAATCTTTGTAGTGAATGTGTTAATTGGAACGGATGAATGGGTCGGGAATCTGATTAGTTAGATTTAGGATAGTTAATGTTGACCACTGTTACCTTACTTCCCCTTTGCCTTGTGCCACATTTGTTGTATTGTACAACAATAAATGCTCAGAATTCCAAGCTGTCAGACAAAAATTCTAAAAATTCTAAACCTTTGGAAAAAGAACGACTCAATCGGGGCTCAGTCTACGGACTAGTACTCGACTGAAACAGACAGATAAGCTCTTTACCTTCGAGCAGTGTTCAACTCAGTTGAGGGTCCGTCTACGAGCGGAGATTTAGCTGAGAAAAATAACAGATGAAGTACCCGATATCGCGTTTGCGGAGGCTGGGCAAATTTTAACCCTTGGATCGCGTATCCGTGCTCGAATTCCGCACGTAAAGCCTAACTTTGTATCACATCCCGTCTCAGTGAGGTACTTGCGTAAATACCTAGAGTTCTATTCGAAATCTAAGCTGTCGGTCGAATTGTCGGTCTTCGGGCAGAAAACGACTCAGTTGGGGCTCGGTCTACAGACTGGGATTCGGCTAAAAAAGACAAATTTAGAGTTTTTAGCTCGGTTTCCCGACGTAAAGTGTTGTCATGTCACATCCCATCTCAGTGGTTGATGGAGGCCTCAGGATAAATATCCAGGTGTGATACAACCTCTCTTTCTTCAGGCAAGAAACTACTTAGTTGGGGCTCGGTCTCTGGATAGGCGACTCGACAAAGAAAGACAGACAAGCTCTCGACCTTCGGTCAGAGTTCGACTCAGTCAAGGCTACGTCTACGGAAAAAGACTCGGCTGAGAAAAAAGACAGACTTGCTGCCCGATCATGCGGGGGCGGGGACTGGACAATCTTGCCCCTTGGCTCGGGTATTCAGGCTCGGGTTTGCCTCTTAAAGCCCTACTATTTGTAACATCTTGTCTCGGTGAAGAGGAGATGGGTAAATACTTAGTGTTCCCTCGAACTCGAAAACTGTCGGTCAAGTTCTTTGTTTTCGGGCAGAGTTCGACTCGGTCGACATATGTCTACGGGCAGAGAATCTGTTGAGAGGAAAAAACAAGCGAAGCGCCTGATACCGCGTATGCTGAGGCTGGGCAAATTGTGTCCCTTGGCTTGAGTGTATGCGCTCGGGTTCCCCATGTTTAACCCAACTTTGTGCCACATCCCGTCTCAGTGGTGATATTTTGGGTAAATATCCCAAGTTTTGATAGTGTTCGTTAGAGCAAGTTCAGAAACAAAATCGACCAAACCAAACCAAACTATATATCTATAAAAGATACGTTTACTATGAAACTATAAAGTGATATACAAAACATCTGTAGTTGAAGGTATACAATTGCATTAAAATTATATTTCGTTGAATCCAAAAAGTTGTGTTCAAAATATTTGGATTTTGGCATTAAATAACTCATAGATGTTGATATGCGGCTCATCGAAAAATCAAACAATTTTAGTCTGATACAAGGTCACTGTAATGGAACACCGAAAAGTTTTAATGTCTTTATATTTATTTAATGTTTCACAAGACCACATGCTTAAAGCTCTCAGAAGGGATCGAATTCACTCCATGGGATGAGCTAATTCATCAATACACTATGGTTAAGCGCCCGCACTAATGTACCAGAGAATCAGATCAATACGATAAGACTTCGAGTTTGTTGCGTGTTATACTGTAAGCACAAGGTGTTATCTCCTCTTTCACAATAGGCCGTTGAGAGAAGACAGCAGATGTCGCTGGCAGTGTGCATATAAACGCTATTAATCAATAGTCAGCCTGGGACTAGGAAAACTATATAACACCAGAGTTGGACGGGTTCAACTAATATCAATTTATTTATGTTTGTACTAGCAGTATAGCCCGGCGTTGCTCGGGTGTAATGAAAGCTTTAAAACTAATCCATGGTCGTGGAGCTCAGACTCTTTGGACATTGGCACGAAAGACTAAAAGCAATAATTGTTTCCAGTTAAAGCAAAACCGTAGACTGAAAGAAAAATGAATGGATGTAAGTCAAATTTTGACTTCCTGGTATCGATATCAAATAAGTTTTTTTCGTCATAAACTGAATTTTGAAGGCTAAATAAGTTCTCTGAGTAAATGGTATCATGGCTGAGACTAAGAACTACAATTATATCTAATTAGAGCCAAACCCGAAGCAAAAACTAAAATAAAAGGGCTGAAAAACTGATTTTGATCAAACTCCGTAGGATATCGGGGTATCGGTTTCCAATATCAGAGTCAAATAAATCATCCAAGGATAGAACTGCAACCTTGAAACTTCTGAATATCGTTTCTTATGTCTTTGTCTTTGAGTTAATCAAATTTGATTAAAATCAGCCCACTCCTTCTATAATCTGATTTTTTTATTATGGATTTTCGATATTTATCGAGGGTACCTCGACACAAAACCTAGCTAAGAACACTCGCAGACGCTTATAGTACAACTGTGTAAAGTTTCGGAGTCTATAGGTAACGGACACACACACATACACACACAGACAAAGTTCCATTTATAAATAAGTTTAGATTTAGATTTAGATGTTATTTTAAAGTTTTTGTTTGTATTTTTGGTTTCATGTCCTCTCTCTTTTCATTTCATATCAAGTAAATTTTTTTTATATATTTTTATACACGTAATTGTATAAAATAAATGTTAAAAATTCATGCGGGGATTCTTTTTTAGGTTCCCTGAAAGTATGAGTTATATTGCTAAATGGTGGATTGCTTGACGATGGATGGGTTCTTATGGTGAATGGAAAATTGTAAAGAGTGATTGGGTCGTGTTTCTGATTAGCTAGGTATAAGATAATTATTGATGACCAGCCTCAACTTTTGTTCACCACTCAAACTTTGGCCTTGTGCCGCATCTGTAAATATTTACAATAAATCCTGAGCGAAATAACACCAGTTTTTCATCAGGTGGAAAAGGGCGCTCTCAACGTGCGAGCAACCAGTCAAGACGTACACATATCAATATAAATATTTAATTAATAGCTTGATATTGTCAGAAACTAATAAGTATCGCGTTAGATTGCTTTTGACAGGCCTCATACAGCAAGTAAGCTATTTTTTAAAAATTCTGTTATTCCTCTCTTAGAAATTTGTACAAAAATAAACAGAAGCGCCCATGAAATACTGAAGTTTTATCTCGTGTACGTATTACGATAAAGGTCAGCATGACATAAAATCATGTAGCTTCTCAAAAAATAAAATTTTTCTAGGGTCTGGGGTAGTGCCAGTTATCATATAGTATCACCTACCCTTTAAACAAAGGAAAATATGTTAAGGTCAAACCGTTGTTCATACGAGAGAAAAAGTGTTACAATATGAAATAAGATAAAAAATAATGTATGGAATTTCAAAAATGTCTTTTATACAATACTCCAACATCCGTTAAAAGAAAGAGGATTGTTGTGTGTTTAAACTGTTCCAGTTGACACGTTTTCACGATAAGTAGGTTAGTGATTTGTAAGATTGCCTTTTAGCAGTAGAAGAGAAACCAGAAGACAGAAAGGTTCAATTTTCTGAAGTATTAAGTAGCCATCGCCGTTTTTTTATACAGTGTAAATGTCTACCGGCGAGGCTTGCTTACGAGAGACTTTTATAAAGTTAAAACAGTTTTTAAACTGTTTTAACTTTATAAACTGTTTTAACTTTATAAAAGTCTCTCGTAAGCAAGCCTCCGGTAGACTTTTACACTGTATAAAAAAAACGGCGATGGCTACTTAAGTACGTGTTCCACTAAATATAACGTTTATTTTTGCTAGTATAAAATGTCATCAACGTACCGTATGTAGATTTATCATTTGGTTGCTGTTTTAAACACTGTTTTCGACGTGAGTCAAGTAAAGAATGTGAAACCTTGCTGGGGGCCACTATTAACTCTGATGGTTTAAGTGTAGATATCTCCGTAATATTCACACAGAAAAGAATACTAGACTGTTATGTGATATCTATCCTCCTATATAGCAGCGAATGCTTGAAAATATCAAAGATGAAGGCAAGACTTGAAGCAACCGAAATGCGGTTCTACCGAAGGATTCTGAAAATAACATAGACCAAATATGTGAACAATGAACAAGGTTTTAGAGAGGATGAAAACGAAAAGAAAAATTATACTTAACATCAGAAAGAAACAGCAGAAGTTTCTAGGATACGTAATAAGGAAGAAGAGCTTGGAGAATCTAATACTCACAGGATGGATAGAGAGAAAGAAAGAAAGACAGGGGTAAACAACGCGTGATATACTTAATGGGCTTGAGCAAGTGGATAACAGAGCAGGGTTTGGGAGAAATACCAAAAGAAAAAGTGTTAAGAGCTACAAGAGATAGGGGGATGTGGAGGGCCATGATCGACAACGTCCTAAAAGGACACGGTCCTTTAAAGAAGTGGGGTTTAACTTGTACGAGCAAGGAATAATTACGAAGAATTACTGCTTTAATTTTGGGAGAGATTCACGGAAAGATGTCAGTTTAAACGTTATTTTTAATGGATACACATGTTTTAGTAGACACTCCGTTTATTTACTATTGTTTGAACGGTAATACTCTTCTTGGCCGAGCAGGTCTCAAAGCAAGTCGAATCAAACGATAGATTCTGCCGCAAAGGGGGACTCAAGTTAGCATCCTACCTAAGGGTGCACTTTTTCTTGAATAAGATTTCTCAAATATTCAAGCCGGTAAATGTGTGTGTATATATATATATATATATATATATATATATATATATATAAGGGCGTCCACTCAAATATCCATTAAAATAGCCATTAAGAATCAAGTTTAATCTGTCGGATAAATATATAAAAAAAATCAATTGCTTATATATGCAGGTTGTGATGGATGAATTGTCTAAATTACACAAAAATAAAAATAACACTGACATCTTATTTTAATAGATATATTTATCAAAATTACACAAAAATATCTTGAAGTACTAAGGAGTAAATTGAATTTAATAAAATTGCCATAGGTTTTAAGCATGGCCTCCAGACGACTTTGGAATCTCCTGTTAATCTTCTGAACGGTTTCCTTGTTTAGATTGGTGAATGCTGCAATAACCTTTGCCTTGAGTTCATATTTGGTGTTAAAAAGGAGTTTTGTTGGTCTCTCTTTAAACTGCGCCCCACACAAAATCAAGGAAATTGAAGACTGGTGATGTGGTCGCAGAAATTGTCTGACAAACATGACTGGGTTTTCCTGTTTGTGTGGCACGGTGCACAGTCCTGTTGCCAGATATAGGGTCTTCCGGTAGCCACTTCTTGACTTAGCTCAGAGTAGCACTACCTCATCAAGGCATATGATGTAGGCCTCGGTGTTGGGTCTGAGGCCCTGTAAGAAGAAGAATAGAAGTATGACTTCGACGTCACTAGTGATCACTTAAAACACATTCGTTATCACCATTAGTCTCATCTAACTCTCAGAATCCTTTGCGCTGTCACCAGATTGACATCCAAATACTCTAAAATGTTCGTATTGGCGCTTCCAGTGCGAATGCCGAGCAGGAAAACACGCCATTTACCGATTCCTGGCGAAGTGAATTGCGTCATTGTGCTCATTTTCTAACAGACGATGCCTAACTGACGAGGCCTATAGTGTGCAATCGATAAAATAAAACGAACTACACGCACCCTCATAACTAAAAATATAACATGCTGACAATTTACACATCTACCTTGTATTATATATATATATATATATATATATATATATATATATATATATATTGTTAAATATAAGAGACAACTAATGTCTATTATGTTTAATCATGAACCCTTCTAAACATCGTATTTTGGCTTTAATTTCAGTTGAAAATAAAGACAAAAATTCTCCAACATTTGGATAATTTTTTATTAATTTGGTTCTAAGCTTTCGGCTCACATAAGCCATCTTCAGAGAGGTTATTAAGACGGTCATACAAATTATCCAAATGTTGGAGAATTTTTCTCTTTATTTTCAACTGAAATTAAAGCCAAAATACCACGTTTAGAACGGCTCATGATTAAACATAAGACATTCATTGTCTCTTATATTTAACAGTGTATGTTTAGAAAATGATTTGCTGCCTCGATACACTAAATATATATATATATATATGAGATCGAAGTAAATGACACGAACAAATCAGCAAAAAAATAAAAAATTTAGTGGTTTAGCGGACATCTATTTAATATAAACAATTAAGCAGACACCCACTCATTCGTACATAAAAAAGCATTAAAAAGAAATCAAACACTTGCACAATAAAAATATAAAAATAAACAAAAAGAAAACCAAACAATCACAAACAAAACCAATCCTACAAAATATCCAATCACACCGAGTTTCCCATAAATGAGGAAAAACACTCGGGACTGAACATGAGAAAACCTGCCCAGTTAAAGTGACAAATGTTGTACTTTAAAAAGTTATATATAATGGGCTTAATGATCTGCTCTAATATAAATTTGGATGATGAAAAGTTTATTACCACCACTTTCTGTAAAAATGCCTATCCATTGGCTATATTGTTCAATCAGTAATTAACAACAAAATTCTGGAGTTCAATAAAGTTAAACCGGCTACTGTATACAAATGCCCTGTGTACCTTTCTTGCCTAGGTAGCATCAATGATAGATATACTAAACGGGTTTCTTTGGTTTTGTTTGTTGCTAACACTCTCGTGTTTTTTCTGCCAAACCAGTCTTTTCCTTCCATACAGAAAGACGTTTTCCCTCCACATCATAATAGTTCTTTGATTTATTCATTTAAATGTAGTTGTGGTGCGCTGTACACGGAGAATGACACAAAGACTGGATGTCGGAATAAAGCAACATATACCCACAAAAATCCGAAATTTGAAGCATTCTTCATCAAACAATCTGACTAGCACATACGGGTCTTCCATTGTGGTATACCTAATAAATAACCATAATTCTGCCGCTGATTTCAATGCTGACTCATTTTCGAATGAACCGCCACACTCTTGATCAACTCTCTGCCTTAAGAAGGGTCTACGGGATATTTTTGGTCGAGCTTAGAGGCTCGGATTTCCCACTTTAACTGGCCTTGTACCGGACCCCCCTCAGGCATCCGCTCTAGTGCAGAGGTAGTAAATACTAGTGTGGTTTCATTTTTCCATTCTTAGTTTGTCCCTCTTAAATTACGACCTTAAACTGTTGGAGATCATATCTAAAACTTCATTATGTAAGCAGAAGGATTACATATTAGGCATCCAGCTAATTTTGATCTATTTTTTTTTTTTTGTGCATAATGCCCCTTTCCCCTTTTATTGATAATTATTTCTTTATTAACCTCGATTTAGCTCTGTTGAGCGAGGTTCGGAACTGGTTAGCTAGCTCGTTTTCAATTTTATTTTTTTAATTATTGTCATGAGTGATAATAAAAATATTTGTCTTTTCATGGCGATTATGAAATTTTGTACCGCAAATCATATCTTTTAAATTATATTTTATCTTGTTAACTACCTGATGAGACATTGTTCTTTTAATGTGGAAACAAAATGTACAATTTTGTAGTAGTTTATAGTTTTTCACATGTTTTAACTGTGTGTGTGTGTGTGTGTGTAAATAAAGGAAGAATATATACGTTAAGCGTTTCGTTTTTTTGTTTTTCCCTACATACTTCATATCAATGGATTTTGGTGCCTAGTCATTAGAGCTCTGCACCCAAACGTCTAAGTTTCAGATACAATAGGCTTTTATGAATGAGAAAATATCGACCAATCTTAATTCATTTGTTAATGAGGAGACCTAAACAGAACTTGTTAGGAACAACGAATGAGTAAATTACTAAAGATGCATTTTACAACCATCCCATTGACAAATCTTGACTCTACCCCAAGTCATTCAATCCGTCACTTGTCATTTGAACAGCAAATGGCTTGTCAATAATCTCGAGTATTTTGTCGTCACGTTTTAAACCTGATTTTATTACGAGTTCAGAAACTAGCTCGTTCACCATCAAATATGTGCTTGAATGCCTTTACTTTTTTTTACCTCCTCCATATTGTGTTAATCATTTTTTCTTTCTATTTTTTTCTTTTTCGTGGGAGAATGACTTAAGACATGAAAAGAAACAAACTTTGTTGGTAAACTCCATTAAATCATTGACCTACGACCCCACATAATTCAGTTCTTTTTTAAATTTTCCAGAAAGTAACCTTTCTCTCTCTCTCTGGAGAACTCGGAATTCTAGAACTTGGTTTTTAGAATTCCGAGTTCTCCTGCATTTACTTTTTAAAAAAGTAATACAATATATATCGTAGAGCATAATATAATTATAATTACAATTTTTTTAAAATAATTTCAGCCTTCCCTCTCCTTCATATGCATTTGTTATCACATGAAATTAAACATCACCTTAGACTAATGAAGTTCTAAAGGACGACACGCACCACAATAAAAAAAATTTCTACTTTGCCATATAGTCCTCGGCAAGAGAGCTAGCCAAAGATATGAACTTTGAATTGGAGTCATCAGGGTTAAGCCGATACAAAAAAATTGATCACTTTGGTGCAGTAGATATCGGCTCGAAATACGTTCTAATTTCAGTTGAATTCATTGTGTTAATTTACACACAAATACCCTTGAAAAAGATATTAATCCGTCTCTTCTCTCCAGTTATGGGTTAAATAACAGGACAGATTGGGGTCTATAGCATTGGCTGGCAACCAGTCTACCGCAGAAAATAACAGCAACCTACTGCGGGATAATCTTCTGCCCAGTCAGTCATGTCCCTTTTGAGACATGATCGCCCAAGCGTGTATCACGTATGGCACTTAATTGACTGACTGTAATAACAAGATACGGAAAGTACGTCACATAGGTCCGTAGGCGTATTGCAATAGCAAAAGAGGCCTTTCAGAACTTAAGCAAAGTATTAAAACAGATGTAATTCGTTACAAACAGTACTGAATTGCTATCTTCCTGTATAGGTAAACATTGATGAGGTATATATTTGAGCCTGTCGGCACATATTAGCCTAATTTATACTTTAGTACGCAAGCATTCACTAGCAGGTGGCCCATAGGGGTATCCAAGTAGTAGAGATTTAGCAAATTATGTTAACTTTAAATGATGAACTACTCCCAAAAATGATCTCTATTTGTCGGAATTTTTTGTATTGAAAATAAATGTCAAGATATTTGTTAATAAACTCAAAACGGTATAAATTAATTTTAGCCTACTCTAGCCACAAAGATACATTAATTAAAGCACTGAGGATCGCAATTTTAATGCTAATAAATACATCTACGTGGCGAGATTTATGGGCACAAACAAGGATTTTCCCCGCTTCCATGAGTCAAACAGCCTAAAGCAAAGAAGCAATTACAATTGTTTTATAGTACAATATATTTTGAACTTAATCACCCTACAAAAAGAAACTACGTGAATTTTTTTTTTATTTTTTTTTTTATTTTATTTTATTTTATTTTTTTGACAAGTGATGATGGGGCAATGAATTCACAAAAGAATGTCTTGAATTGTTCAAAGCCGCGTAAATAAGATTGGGTTGTAATTTTCTGTGTGAACGTCGCAAGTATGTTTCTTGTAGACGTTTTTTTTATACTTATTTCGTTTTTATTCTTTGTAATACATTGCATCAACTGTATCTTTTCATTTCCTCTGTACATTATAGAATTTGCTTCCTGTGACTTCTGGTTTCCTTCTCAAAGCAAAAATCACTGCTGAAAAAACTGCGATTTCAGAGTGCGGGCGAGCTTAAGAATAACGTGATGTGGCAACTGATGGCGATTCACAACGACTTTTCAGATTGGAAGCTGAATAGAAAGAAGTTAGAATGGAGGCTAAGAAAAGTGAGTGACTGAGATATCAAATGGAAAACTTCGACGAGGACTACTTCTCAAGGTTGGTTACATTTTTCATTCTCTTTTTTTTCTTTTTTAAGCTAATCATAAATGGATAGCTTATTTTGGCATTGACTTCTGAATACGTGAAGATTTTTAGTCACGGTAATAATTGCATGTGAAGTAAAACACTTTGGTGGAAGAGAAAACAAGGAAGCAATAATTAGTGTTCTATTTTTTTTACTAGATTTTAACCTGGTAGACGTAGGTAAGATTTTTTTTATGTTACTTATTAACTGACTTTACCGTTATTATGGCTTTTACGTCGCTTAAATTAAGCATCCTACTATCCTTAAAAGGTACAGGAGATTTTTCTGTGCCAATGGTAGGAAAATAAGACCTACGGTCCCACATAATTCAGTTCTTTTTAAATTTTCCAGAAAGTAACCTTTCTCTCTCTCATCCGGAGAACTCGGAATTCTAGAACTTGGTTTTTAGAATTCCGAGTTCTCCTGCATTTACTCTTCAAAGACTCTCCCCTTGTGATTCAAAACTTCAAAGACTCTCCTCTTGTGATTTGCCTCTTCTTCGTGAGTAGCCCAGGATTATTACCTGGCGCTTGAGACGGTCCTAAAAGGGAATGTAGCGAGGAGGTTTGAGTAGTTTTGGATACAATCTACGAAGGAGCGAGATCCCAACTCACTTCAAATACGACCTCGTGTCACATTCCGTTTGAGTGGACATGAGGTTATATACCTACTTTTATTCATAAAAGAAGTTGGTTGATGCATATAAAATTTGAGGTTCTTACTAATCCTTTTAGAATTATGTAATATCTGTCCTCTTATATGACAGCGAATAGAATATAAAGAAAAGAATTGAGGCACCAGAAATGTGTTTATACACAATGATCCTGAGAATATATTGTTGTGACTATTGTTCTCATCTCTGAGGACAATAGCAAAAAAAAAAAAAACAACATTGCTAAGAAATACAAGGTAAAGAAATTTGTGGAAGACCATGATCACCCACATCCTGAAGGGACACAACGTACACCCTTATGCAAAATTAAAACAAAATGAATAATGTTTTTCTATGATCTTTCACACTTTCCCTGATCACGTATACGTCGTCTCTTGACGTTGTTTTTCTATTTCGCTCACAGTTTGCTTTACTTTTTGAACTGATGGATCCAGTTTATTTCTTTGATGAAACGACTGACAATTGAACGGCTAACTTCAACAATTTCTGTGATCTCGCTGTAAGGCTTGCTAGTGTATTCATGCAGCGTTACAATTTTTACGCTTCCTTGGAGTAAAGTCCACCGCAGGTAATATCCGTAGGACAACTAATCGATATTCGAGACAATAGTGTCTGGGCGTGATAAAATTATGATTCAATCCCGGATGATGCAATATTTTCCAAACAAATTTCATCATACACTCCGAAAATAGATTCATATTATTACATACGATTGCAAATGTTCTAATCTATGAAAAAAAAGTAGAAATCGATTACACGCTGTCACTACACTGGATCTAAAATTGACTGTATGGTGAAAGAAAGAAAATTAAAGCAGTTGTTTCACTTAATTTTCACAAGGATGTAGAAATGCTAGACACTTTTTTTGCGGTGGGGTAATTAATGTACGAAGGATTACATTAAATTTATTTATTATAAGTTTTTATTTTATAATAATTACCATATGTACTCGTGTATAAGTGAACTTCATGTATAGTGGGATCTTTGAATTTTAGCATGAATTTCAACCCAACCAGAAAAATACGTGTATATAGTGCAACTGGTTACCGAAAATTAATGATATTTTTAACTTTTGAAAAGAACGTAAACTTTGTATAGTGGGATCCACTATATTTTGCATTAAAAATAATAAACTGATCACAAAAAATAGCACTATACTCATTTAGATACGGCATTTGTTTAGTTCTAGGCTTAAAACAAAAATAGAAATAAATATACAATTTTTTTGTTTTTATGGCATATCAACACCTCGGCGGATCATTTATTGCCAACTAAATTTTTATTTATTTATTGCTGGTAATACCTTTTTCTTTCAACGATTTATTGTTGTTTTTATATAAGTTTTGTGTCTAGTAATACTTTTTCTTTTCGAGTATCAAGATTCATTCAGATTTGTTTTTAAGGGCAAGGTTCCCAAGTCCTACCCTTAACTGGAGGGAAGGGACGCATTATTACCTTTCCAAATGGTACCAGTGCTTAAGTGAATGCAGGGTATTCAACTGGAATTCGAACTCGACTCACCGATTTCTCTTTCCGAGCCGATATCCACAGCACCACAACTCACATCCGTCACTAAACGCTTACAGCACCTGGTATTCCCAAGCGGTCACCCATCTAAGTACTGACCAGGCTCAATGTTGCTTAACTTCGTTGATCGAGCTAGAACAGGTGTATCCAACGGGATATGGCCGTAAGCCAAATATACAAGGTAACCAACCAAAAATGTCCTTTTCGTTTATGGTTTATTAGAAAACAAAAGATATACAGTAAATTTGACATACCGTTAGTCCTCAAAATAATCCCCATCGACATCCAGAAACGGTTACCAACATGCCTACAGCCGAGCAATGCCCTGGCAGTACAAAAGAGGTGTGTTGAGTGCAAAGAAATCTGTGAGTGCCTGCGGCAACTCTGCTTCATTTGCGAAAGATTTCCCACGAAGAAATGGAAGAGGCGGTAATCTGTTGGTGCAAAATTCGGGGATCAAGGTGAATGGCACATCATCTCCCAGCCAAGTCGCCATATGTTATTTCTGGCCACTCGCGCCACATGATGCCTGTCATTGTTATAAAGGAACAGTGCACCCTTGAGATTAACCAAATGCTGGCATCTCCTGCTTCAGTGCCTGTTGCACACTTTCCAACTGTTTCGAGTATAGGTCTGCAGTGATAGTTTGGTCATATGGTAGCAGCTCATTGTGCATCAATTGTCGTCTATTCCACCAGATATAGAACATAATTTTATATGGATATAGAGGTGGCCTTGTGGTGTAATGCAATGGGTTTTGTGGTGACAGCCAATGTCTGACATGCTTGGGAGTAACATACAGGATCCTGTTTTCGCCAATGGTGAGCATTCGATCAAATATGGGTACGTTGCAGTGCCAAGAAAGGAATGAGAAACAGTATGTCACTCGTTGTTCCATATTGGCTTCAGATAATGTGTGGGTTACCCAATTGCTCAACTTGTAAACTTTCCTCAAGTTCACCACTGGTTTGGCTGTTGTCCTCATCTTTAGGCAACATCAGGGCCTCATCATCAGGTACCTGTTGTTAGCTACTGTGGGATTCATCACAAAAGAACAGATCTCTTGACCTGAACTTCTGGAACTAATGCCTGGCGGTGCATCTACTTACGGCATTGTCTCCAACTTGATGCGACTGTGGACAAGCCCAACTTACAGGCATAAAGCAGACAACCCTGCAACGAGCTGCTTTGATACCGCTGCTTGAGCTATGACTAATGTGTGTGCGCAATGCACCAGCAAAAGTGATGCACCAACTTCCATCTCCAACCGCTTTACCGGCACGTAACGCACTCCTTTACGAATCAGTGATCACTTCTTCCTACACGGCGTTTAAAACGGCTAGGACGTTTTTGGTTAATTTATATAACTATATATTGAATGACCCAGTAAGAGTTGAATGTCGTTGAATCTACTAGCATAATTTAGCAGGTACCGCTAAATTTTGCGCTGAAAATCTTAAAACACATTTAAAATAATTTAAATATCTTTGTTGTTAAATTTTGATTTTGTTTGAAAAATAATAGCCTAATAGCTACATAAAAAAATAAATAAATTTCCCTATACAACTAAAGTTTTAGACATTTTTAAAACTTTTAGACATTTTTAAAACTTTTTTCTGTTCATTCGTCACTCATGAAATTGCCATTACAGATGACAACAAAAATGTAAAAATCTCTTAAATCCAATATTTGTCCTGGAGATGCCTGTCTAAGTAAGTTAGTGAATCTAAGGATTAAATGATGTAATTTTGTAAAATTAATGTATACTTTTAAAACATGAGGAAAATAATTTTTATTTACGCAGGGCAGCCTGTGATCTGTCATCAAGTTACCTGTTGACAACAGTTCTAAGTCAGAAATGTGGCCTCCCTTTGTATGTTCTATAAGTACTTTCATGACTTCTGTTCAGACGAACTTAAGTCACTGGTGCCTCCTCAACAGGTGTTTACTCGTGCAACCAGAATGGCAACTGGGTCCCACCCATTCACAGTTAGGTTAGCCAAATGCAGACGACAATTCTACTCCTGCGGCTTCTTCTCTCGCACTTCTCGCCTGTGGAACTCGCTCCCATATTCTTGCTTTCCTGACGGCTACAACCTCCAGAAATTTAAATGTAACGTCAGTACTCATCTACTAACCACTTGACTCTAGCCCTTCCCCCACCCCGTATATACTTCCCTTTCTCTCCCCCCTTGCAACTGTCATTACACCTGCATTTTCATCTTTCTATTGCTTCTTTCTAATTGGTTTGTAATCCTCTTCTCCCTCCTCTAATTAATTTTCTTTCAGTTATGTAGCGCCCCGCACATCAGTGGCATTTACGCCTTGCCAGGGGTGAAATGATTAAAAAAAGAAAAAAAGAAAAGTTTTTAAAGAAATACGGAAAATAATCAGTGCAATATCCAAGATATTGGTATTTATGCTTACAATTAAATTGTCCTTAACCTTATATAGCCATGGGTTAAGAAGAATTTATTTCTACTTTTACGGAATTTAGTAGAAAGACTAATTTTTTGTTTATACTACATTATAAATATAAAAACTAGAAATTAATTAAAAACTAGAAAATAATAACTCTCAGTTTATGTCCTTACTTTCATTTTTATTTTCTTACCTGTTTAAAGAAATAAAGGATTTAATTGCCCCAATAAGATCTTTTGTAATTATTCTTGATTTAAGAAAATTTATTAAAATAACAAAATTACTACTGGTTAAAAATGGGGAAGGGGTTAACAAATACTTATTGAATCGATTGGTTTCACTTTGATTTCCTTCAGACTTATTTGTCATAAAACGTATTGGCCTTGAAACATTTATCGCCCGGTTCACACTCCACCCACGTCTATTGAACAGGTGAAGAGGCTTATCCCTTGTTTCCTGTTCAGGTTGTGGTTTCCGGTTTTTCTCTTCTCCAATCTTCTCACTTTTTTTTTCAATTGGAGTAGATAGTCTAAACTATCGCCTGGTTCACACTCCACCCACGTCTATTGAACAGATGAAGAGGTTCATCCCTTGTTTCCTGTTTAGGTTGTGGTTTCCGGTTTTTCTCTTTTCCAATCTTTTCACTCTTACGTAGCCCCCTGCACATCAGTGGCGTTACCGCCTTGCTTGGGGTGATATGATTAAAAAAAAAAAATCATGCACACTTTAAAAAATATTTTGATACTGTCAGTTACTAAAAAGAACAATAAATATTAACTAAATAAGCAGGGAAACATAGATACACAAAAAAACCAGACCAGTATCGACAAATTAGAAAACGCATAACTAGAAAATTAAAAAAATTAGATAACGCATTGACTGATTAAAAATGATATATATTATTATCACCTTTCTCTTCCGATAAGGAAGCTTAGTAAGGGAGGTAATTCTGAATTATTTCCTTTTTGAACTGCCGCACTAAGAATAATTCAATAGTCGTTAAAAAAAACTAAATAAAATAAAATATTCTTTAAGCAAAAATACCATCAACCAGCATATTTATGGATTCTTCATTCACATTTTTATTTAATAGGGATATTTTTGTCATCAGTAACCGAAAGAATTTTTAAAAATCATACTGAAAAATTACAAGCAAATTTTTCGAAAATAGATATTTATAGTATATTTTTTCCTTGTCAGATCTGAAAGAAAATGCAAACACCAACTTTTAAAAATATTTTTTTGGTTTTATTGAATAACTTTTGTAAAGTTGCAGAACAAGATTTTTAAGATTTTTGGTTTTAATATTGCAAAGCAATCTTTAAATAATATCTTTTTTTTTAATCATATCACCCCGAGCAAGGCGGTAACGCCACTGATGTGCAGGGGGCTACGTAAGAGTGAAAAGATTGGAAAAGAGAAAGCCGGAAACCACATCCTAAACAGGAAACAAGGGATGAGCCTCTTCACCCGTTCAATAGACGTGGGTGGAGTGTGAACCGGGCGATAGTTTAGTCTACCTACTCCAATTGAAACAAAAAAAAAGAAAAAAGTGAAAAGGTTGGAAAAGAGGAAGCCGGAAACCACATCCTAAACAGGGAACAAGGGATGAGGCTCTTCGCCCGTTCAATAGACGTGGATGGAGTGTGAACTGGGCGATAGTTTAGTCTATCTACTCCAATTGTTTGCTTCATAAAACTATAAAAAATATTTGCCATTGCCTCTATTCCTCCACAATTTTAAAATTATTCACAATGTATCTAAATGGGTTAGGGTTAGACAGGCACCATGCAAAAAACATTTACACCAGGATTTCCAATAAAATAACTTATTTAGTATATAATTCATTTATCAATGAATAAGAACTGAATAGTTCATATAATTAGATTTTCACCTGATTTCGATTTTTTCTTTTTCTTTTTTTATAAATGGCAGTTATCGTTTGTTTGATTTTTTTTTTCATTTCGACAAAGAAATGTATCCATTTTAATGATACTTAGAATTTATTTACCTCATTAAGGCCTACTATACTAAACATAGGATGAATGGTATTAATAGGTTAAAAATAGAAACCTATAATTAATACCGGATTTTTTATTAGTAATTTTTATAATTGATGCTGATTGTTTTGTAATGTTTTATAATTAATACCAAATTTTATTGTAATTTTTATATTTAATGGTGATTTTTACTGTAAGTATTAACGGTTTATTTGATTTTCAAAAAACTAAATATTTCTGACTATCAGCAGAAACATTTACTTTTTTTCGTGCGTTTATTTGTTTTCAAATTTTTATTGAAACTTCATTTTTAACACATTTTCGCAAACTCTTTATATACAACACATTGCAAATGTTAAAAGAAATGGTCTGGAATATGAGACTTACAAAGAGTGTATATATATATATATATATATATATATATATATATATATATATATATATATAGTGTAGCAAATACACTTTTACAAAATTTACTACTTCACAGCAAAACAAAGACAAATATTCATATAAACATGTATCCGCAAATCCTTTGCTTTTGAGTTAAGTTTAAAGAAAGTACGGTAGGTGGCGCGGTACTACCATGTAGACTAGGTTGCATTTGTGATATAATTATTTTATAAACAGTTGTAATAAAAAAAATTACAATATTAAGTTCTACTCTGTACCGAGCACTCTTTATAAAAGTAAACACTTGAACAGTAGGTGTTAATCTACGTGTTCTTTCACATTTTTATAACATATATATATATATATATATATATATATATATATATATATATATATAAGGGTTCAAAATACAGATCAAATAGAGATCGGAATCCAACAGAATGACAGGATAAGGAGCAAATAAAATTATATCTTTTTTAAATTAGGGTATAAATGCCACTGTAATTTAGAAAAAAGAACATAAATATTTACATGGGAAGTACTTCTATAAACACAAGTCAAGTCAAACAGACTATTAAAATTATCAAGTTTTATAAACCCCATACTAAAAGACAATTGTCTTAATATTGTGTGGGTCATTTATTGCGTATATGATTGAGCACTCTGGAAGAATAGTAGACTTTGAAAAAACAGCATCTACGTATCGTTCATTCAGTAATGAATTAGAACACTCTCACTTCTGGCGTATAAATACATGATATATCACACGCTAAAAGTCTGCCTCCTTCTACTGAGCACCCATGGCTCAGAGGTAGAAGCGCCAACTGACGCCAATTTGGTCGGGTTTCAATCCCAGGTTAAAAGCAATCGGATGTCTAACCGTACTGATGAGCTGTGATACAACGAAACAGATCTGTCTGCCGATGTCCATATATATATATATATATATATATATATATATATATGAAATAATATCCTTGGTAATTGGAATGGATAATTTTTTGGAGGATAATAATGCAATGAGAACACTGTTAGAAACTAACAGTATATGGCCCTTCAATGTTTTCTTAAAATACTTTGATTTTCCTCCCTAAAGGTTTGTACATTTTAAATCTTGAACATTTTAAAAATCTTTATTTTAAAAGTTTATTTTTTATAAAAGATTTAACTCTTTAATGTTTTATTTTTTAATATTTTTTCTTTATTATTTTCTTTATTTTTTTATTTCGTTTAACATTTCGTACTAATTTAATTGAAGTCCAATGTCATTATTTTTATTGATATTATCATCATCATCAACAACATTATTATTATCATACTATCATAAAAGTATTAATATTATCATGAAATCAAAAAGGTTATATTTATGAGATGTTTATTTTACCGTCAAGATTAACATAAATAATCTAACAATTCAGTTGATCTCCTTAAAATACGGTCCCTAAATTTACTGCCCTGTATTGGAAAAAATGCGTTGTGGTACAGTGCGTTGTGGTACAGTGGATATCGGCTCGGAACGAGAAACCGGGGAGCCGAGTTCGAATTCCAGTTGAATCCATTGTGTTCACTTACGCGCAAATACCCTTGGGAAAGGTATTAATCCGTCTCTTCCTTCCAGTTATGGGTTAAATAACAGGACAGATTGGGTTCTATAGCCTTGGTCGGCAACCAGTCTACCGCAGAAAGCAATGGCAACCTACTGCGGGATAATCTTCTGCCCAGTCAGTCATGTCTCTTTCGAGACATGATCGCCCAAGCGTGTTTCACGTATGGCACTTAACTGACTGATTGGAAAAAATTCAATTCGAGGCCATTGGCTAGGCTTCTTCTACCACTTATAATCGGAAAACTCACATTGTAACTCTTACTTTCTCTTTTAACATTAAAATGTTTTTCTTTTTCTCCCTCCCACCCACTATTCCTTCCGTTAGAATAAATAAACACAATTCATTTTTTTAAAAATTGGTCTGAATAGTTGAATATTTATATATTCACGAAATAAATTATTGCCGATGGATTTGTAAAAATTTGTCCGGTTTATTTTCATTTCATATATATATATATATATATATATATATATAAAATGACGCCTACAAATTGCAACTGTTCTGAATTCGTCTGTTGGGGATAAAGAAACAAATTTTCAGGGTCAGGAATTAATACATGTATTATGAAAATAAAATGTTTATCATTTGTATGTAATAGGGAACATGTTTTACTATTGAAAATCAGGGGGGATTTTTTGTGCTCAAAAATTATTTCCATCGTTGCGAATAGAATATTATAACTTGAGTGTTTTACTAATAGTTTTACTATAGACATGCATTGAATAACAGGCAGACAAGATGGTCTGTAGTCAGGAATTAATGCATTATTACTGATGCAAAATAGTACCATAATATATCTAAATCTAAACTTATTTATAAATGGAACTTTGTGTGTGTGTGTGTGTGTGTGTTTCCGTTACCTATAGACTCCGAAACTGCTGAACCGATTTTCTTGAAAATTTACACAGTTGTACTATAAGCGTCTGCGAGTGTTAGCTAGGTTTTGTGTCTAGGTACCCCCGATAAATATCGAAAATCGATAATCGAAAAAATCGGGTTATAGAAGGAGTGGTCCGATTTTAATCAAATTTGGTACTCATAGACAAAGACATAAGAAATGATATTCTTGAAGTTTCAAGGTTGCAGTTCTTACAACAGTGCAGAAAATCAATAAAATATATATATATATATATATATATATATATATATATAAGGCAAGATGTGTGTGTATGTGTTATACAAATCCACAATTTTATCCGATTCTCACCAAACTTCACACAAATATTCTTTAGGCTGAGTTTGACCTCCAGAACCATAGATTAGTTTTAAAGATTCCATTACACCCGAGCAACGCCGGGCTATACTGCTAGTGTAATATAAATGCATTGCTAATAGCTTTGATATATAATACATTGAAAGAATTGTCAAGGGTTAAAAATTATTTCAGGCGTTGCTAACAAAATAGGACTATTGTATGCAAATTTTAAATGGATGTTTTCATCCACCTTTATTTCTTCTTACAACAGACCTTATTTTTAGTGGGTAGACGTGTTTGAGCTTCTATCCTTGTCTGTTATTTCCTTAAATTAATGTCAACTGGCCTATATTGAGAAATCCTACTGAAAAAAAACATGTTCTTCTCGATGGAAATCAAAACTGTATCGTTTAATAGAAAAGAGGAATACAGGTTTAAATCCCGTAGGGAGTCTTATTTTCTTTTAGATGGACTCTTTGATTTAGGTCGGTTGATAATAATTTGATTAACCCTCTAGGGCCATTCGTATCATATTTGATACAGTATGAAAACAAGCCTTGAAAGAAATATTTTCCTGAAAAATTTTTTTAAGAGAAATATTTTATAAATTTCAAATGAAAGCAGTACTGACTGCTCAGTCAATGAATACCAAATGTTTCCTTATAGGGAAATACCAAATGTTTCCTTATAGGGAAATACTGTATCAAATATTATACGAATGGCCCTAGAGGGTTAAGAAAATAAAAAGAAAAGTGGGTGGCAACTTAAACACATGTACCCACTAAAAACAATGCTATTATATGTATAATGTAAATGAATCACTAATAAATGAGTAGTAGAAATGAGGGGATTGTTAATAGTTAGAAATTAATAAGACTATAAAATGTGTAGTGTAAATGCATTGCTAATGGTTTTAATATAGAAAATAGGTATAAAAGAAAATCTCAATGTCCAGAATAAGGCTATTATTTTTAGAATTTTTATTCATCTAGTTAACAATTGTTTTGTTGGTATTTTTCTCATTTCTGAATAGAACAGACAGGTAGCTTTTAAAACATTTACCTTGTATAGTTAATTAAGGTATTAACTGTGTCTATTTTTTGTTTTACAGAAATATGAGGACGGAACAAAATAGTAAAAAAGAAAAATTACCGGAAAGACAGCAAAATCAAAATGGAAAACAAAGATAAAACAACTTCTTCATTCAAACGGATAATAAACAGTTTCCGGAGGTCGCTCGTCTTTTCTCGATCCTCCAGCCGGCAGTCAAAGTCCTCATCAACTTCACCCTGCGGTCAGCAGGAACCAGTAGACCTCGAGCATGAATCACCAACCGAAGGATCAATTCAGTACAAATCTGTTTGCTCTTCATGTGACGAGCTATCCGGTTGCTCTTTACACAAGGAACAAGAGACTGCTTTCTGCCCCGGATGTGAGACCTTTGTCTGTAGTCAATGTCAAGATGAGTCTGAACACGCAGAGTGCGGTCCGGTTTTAACTCTAGACAATGCCTATACGTCCCACTTTGTGCAGACGCTCATCAGCAATGTTAGAAACTTTCGAGTGCGAGTGATGGAACTTAGGATGGAATTGTACGACTACGTAGCTCATCTGGAAGTCGCCCGCCGCCAGCACTGGCGCGATGCATGGACGGCAAGGCGTATGATTCTTGACATTGCGTCTCAGGTGATTTCTTCTGCGGAAGACGAACGAGATTCTTTGCTTGAAGAACTGGATTCTCTTCACGAAAGTCTCAATGAATGTCTAGAGTATTATTTGAACGAGTCGAAAACCTTGCTTAAGCATCAATCTCAGGTTTTGTTCGAAATCGACCAATTTCTGTCAACGCCTTTCAGCAAAAGTTTCATGAAACAATATGAGAATCATGTAAAAAATCATGGCCAGGTTCTCAAAGTTTGCTTAAATTCAGTTGAATGCGCCTGCGCGGTCAACACCACTATCCGCTTCACGCCGAATAAATCGTTTTCATGCGCTATGAATAAATTCGAAACAGTTAATTTAGGAACTGTGTGTACACAGCTGCTCCCGGGACACGACAACACGATTTGCGAAAAAGCAGCAGTGAAAAGGTGGTTTACTCATTTCTCTAAAATTGGAAATTTTACCCTTTATTTACACCCACCCCCTATCATCCCGCAATTGTTTGCCAGCGTGATCACCCGAGGGAAGTCGTCATATCTTCGAGATGTAATCGCTTTACCTGATAATCAGTATGTTGTGATCGATGGAGGGGAAGTAATCAGTCGTTACTCGGCGGACGGATTCAGTACAGGGAAAATGCAGTTGGGGGTAGAGGACAAAGATTCTGTCGCCTTGGACCAATCGGTAACCGTAGACACAAATCAAATCGATATTCGTGCCTGTTGTGGGTGCCGATGGTCAAAAGATCGTCTCGCCTTAACTTTACCGAACGGGGAGATTCGGATTGTGAATATGGCCAGCAACATGGCTATCGAGTCGAAAGGAAAATTAAAGAAAAAATACTGGGGAGTGGCAAAAGTGAATGAACGGACGTTAGCCTGTGTAGCATGTGTATCTGCGACGATCGATCTGATACGAGTGGATGGAGAAGACTTTCGGGTAGCCAAAACTTTACACTGTCAGTTCGGACCAAATACGACAAGGGCTCGGTATTTAGCCATAACACCCGATCTCTGCCTGGTTGTTACAGACGGTGACATCGTGCAAGGTTTGGATTTCCAGGGCAATACAAAATTTTTGATTGATAGTATAGCACATCCGGCGGGTGTCACAGCCGATGCGACCTATATCTATGTTTGTGATCGGGCTTTGTCGCGGATCTTTCGACTGACGACAAAAGGGGAAGTGGACTGCATTCTTCTCACGAAGGATGATGGGTTATCAAATCCAGAAGCCATTGATGTCACAAACAATGGGCGGCTTCTTGTTACAAAGTGGCGAGGTGGCAGAATAATGACTTTTACTTTAAATGAGATAATGGTGTAACGTAACGTTTTGCAGACTGTTGGCCGAATTTTATGCGCATTTTGGTGCACTGGATATCTACTCGGAACGGCAAATTGGGGAGCCGAGTTCGAATTCCAGTTGAATTCCTTGCATTCACTTACGCACAAATTCTCTTGGGAAAGGTATTAATCCATCTCTTCCTTCCAGTTATAGGTTAAATAACAAAACAGATCGAGTTCTATAGCCTTGGCTGGCAACCAGTCTACCGCAGAAAGCAATGGCAACTTACTGCGGGATAATCTTCTGCCCATTCAGTCGTGTTTTTTTCAAGACATGATCGCCCAAAGTTTGTATCATGTATGACACTTAACTAACTTACTATATGATTTTTATTTGTCTTTACATCCATAAATGTAGAACAATTTTTGTACAACAAAACACAAGGTAGGTATGTTTCTCAGGCGTAAATCGTTCTGAGCAGTAAGGCCCCTGATCGGGAGATTGAGGGTTTTGAGGAGCATGGAACCACCTCTTAATTGCTGTTAGTCTCAGGCCTACCCTGACTCGGAGTGGGTATCACATGTTAATGGGCAAATAGTCAAATAAAATCTAAATAAAATTCAACAGTACATTTTTATAGTAAAAGTTACCAACAATACATTTGTGTAGATAAATTATCAGTACTACATTTTTTAAATAAATTATCTGCATATGATATTTATATTAAAAAAAAACATACGTTTGCTCTGAAAGTATATTTTATGTACAAAATATATGTAGTTGAAGGCATATAGTTGCGTTCAATATATATATATACTTCAAAATATATAAAAATATGCTAAATGTATAGATTTTGGCATTAAATAACCCATAGACTGATATGGTCCAAAACAAAATCAAAAAACCAACAATAGGTAAATAGGCTAGTTTTCAAAAAAGAAACTATTCAATCCTCTCGAAACTTTTCTATCAGAACGCCTCAGACATCAGCTTGATTCTGAATCGCCCTTGGGTAAGACGTAAATCCATCTCTTCTTTTATGGGTTAAAAATTAAGGTCGACCTCTCCCTCCAGCCCTGGAGTGCAATCAGTCTAGTTCGAATTAAAAACCCTGAAGGCAAAGGTAACTCCTCCACTTCTCAGGAATTCATAGCAATCCACAATTCCTAAAGAAAGGGAAATGTGTGGAAGGCCATGATCGCTTACGTTCTGAAGAGACATGACATAATTTCTCTTTGACCCCAAAATAGATTATGGGTTAAATTTGACTGCGAAGCCTTGGGCGGCATTCTGTCTGAGAATACAATTTTAAATTCAAACCATAAAAATTACAACGGGGAACCGATCGACTATCTTTCACAATAAGGCATGCCACTTCACAGATAATAAAGAAAAGGGAATCTGAAAAGTAGAGCCATGATCTCCTACGTCCTGAAACAGACTTAACTTTAAAAAAGCAACTGACCTGTTGCAATCCTCACTGAATCATAGCAGTTAATTTATTGTTGTAATGGAAAGTCCCGCACTCCCTATCCCCTGTTGCATAAATTTTGAGCACAGGAGATACCTGTGACTTGTTTCGGCAATTACTAGCCTGCCCCCAGATTCCCTGTCTTGCCGTAGTGTATTCTCTTTACAATAAACCACTCTTCTTTCATCTACGCACGTGTTGCTGTTCTTTCACTCGGTTAACACCGTGTCTATTTGTAAACTCTTTAAAGGATATAACATTGATTTTGACATTATGATTGTTGATTGAAATTCTTTTCTTTTACAAATGAATACCGGTTTAGGCCAGCCTTGTAGGGGAAATTGGCAAGATCAAGCAAATTGGGAACACGTTGTAGTTCATTTTAATTGTAACATTTTAAACATTCCGATCTCTACCGGAAAAGGATGATAAATTTAATTGTATCACTGTAGTAAGTCGCAAGAAATAAATTCGCGAGTCATGCGTGACGCGTGTGCCGGATACTACTGGTAATGGTCTGAGGATTTCTTAAAGCATAGTTAACAGGAAGTGTTTATATCTAACTTAAAATTATATATAAAGCAACTAATGGATTTCCTTAATCCATTATTTTATTATTACTATAAACGTTATATTTAGTGGGCATACGTGATTTTTAAACAATAAAGTTCTAGTCTACCGGACTAGAAAAAAAGAAGTCTGCTGTAGGAACCGAACTTGTATTTCCTTTTTAAATCAAAGAAACCCCTTTTAAGCTAGGTGAGCTTTAACGTAAAAGTGGTTTCTTTGACCGAAAAAGGAAAAACAAGTTTATGTCAAAAGGCACATTTTCTTTTGTATTATTCTCGATCTCTAGGTCGGCTGACTTCATTTCACTGTCACAAAAATCAGGAATTTCTGCTTAAACATGAGTTCCCACCAAATATGTACAGATATTTCCATATAATTCTACTCCTGCAGCTTCCTCTCTCGCACTTCCCGCCTGTGGAACTCACTCCCGTATTCTTGCTTTCCTGACGGCTACAACCTCCAGAAATTTAAATGCAAAGTCAATACTCATCTACTAACCACTGGCCTCTAGCTCTCTCTCCTCTCCCCTGTATGACCTTCCCTTTCTCCACCTATGTATTTGTCATCGCACCTGCTTTCTCAGCTTTCTATTGTTCCTTTCTAACCAGTTTATACTCCTCACTCTTTTCTAATTAATCTTGTTACATTGACGTAACCCCCTGCACATCAGTGGCATTTCCGCCTTGCTCGGAGTGAAATGATTAAAAAAAAATATAAGAAAATATTTAGCTTTCATTGATCGAGTAGCCAGTGTCACTGTCGGTCGGTTGTAATACTCAAAACCTTTATATCAAAACATTTTTAAAGAAATTGTTTTTTTAAGTTAACTGTTATCACTCTCTCCAGTTTGAATGGGGTTTCTTCTGTAACCTTTTTTTTAAGTAATGTTTAAAATCGCCATCTTTATTATGCTATTATTTTCTTTCGAGTTACATATTTTAGTTATTGATAGTTGTCAAGTGATGTGGTTTCTGTTATTTGGTACAGTTCTTTGCTTGTAAATCTGTAGCAGCAGTCTCGCTAAGATCTACAGACTTCATTCGCTCGAAGTCATTTTTAATCATTGAACGGGTAAATTAGTCGTATAAATTTGACAGTTTAGATATTTATCAACGAGTTTGGTCCCATGCAAGACATCGATGTAAAAGTCTCAATCTGAAGAGACATACACATATATATTAATACGAGGGAGGGAAACACCCACGACATGGCTACATTATTAGCTCAGGTTTAATCCGAAGTTTTCATTGTTTAGTGAATGATCTCCGTGATTATTATGGAACCTTTGAAAAGGAAATGAGATTATGTTTGTAACTAAATACTTTGGCTACTAACTTAGTGATTTACTTACTTATATGTATTTACAGGTGTGTGTGTGTGTGTGTGTGTGTGAACGAGTATACGGAAGTGTCATCGGCATTTTCACATTTCGATGGAGAAGCAGTATAGCCCGATTATATCGAGGGTTATCGTTGGGACGCCCTGGAGAGACAGTTATACTTAAATTCTCAAAACCTGATTAACTGCAGGATCATTATCAAATCGAAAACAGTCTTAGAATGGCACAAATTTTAATTGAAAATGAATATAGAAAAATTAGACATTTTATATTTATTTACCTATGTATTTAACTTATTTCACTTCTAATCCAAGCAGTTGTGTGGCGCCCGGTGTTCCGGACAGTGACGCTTTCTGTGGTCGAGAGGTTTAAAGTAGGCCAGATCAGACGGTGGATTCCCTACAAAGGAATGTACAGTTTCAAACCCTATCGTAGAGTACATTTTCTTTATTAGGTTTTCTTGAGTGTGCAGACCAATAGATATCATACATACTGTTTAAACAAAACAAAAAAACGAGGTGTCTATTCAAGCATAGAATAAAATGGCATAAAATGTACACACACACACACACACACACACACACACACACACACACAATCTTTTATCCGACATCTTGAAAAACCGAAAAACTCAGAAAACCAAATATATATATATATATATATATATATATGAGACGTTTCGTACGAACATTTCCCTTCAGTTGAGGTCTCTTAGATAATATCACAGCAAATACTCATCACAAGTCAATAAGAATTACTTAACCAATGCAGAGTCCATATACTAACAATTTCTAGCCAAAATAAAACAAAATGAAAATCTAATGTACAATTCTCACATTTTACAAATGAAAAAAAGTAATAAAAATTGTTACTCGCTGGTGCTTTCCTCGAAAAGACTTTTTTTCTTTTTTTTTTTTTACTAAATAACATCAATACACCATATTTTCGAACAGAAAAATAAGTATATTTTAACAAAGTATATTTTCTTGAAACATAATTTTTCTTGAAAAGTAGAATATTATTATAAGTACTTCGTGTCCTATTCTTCACATACATATAATTTTTTCCTCTAGAAAATTAAATTATAAAGTCTTCTGGTTTCAATGTTTTTTACATTACTGTTGCAAATTTTTTTTACAGTAAAGAAAATATTTTTTTAACATTGGATATGGCAACACTCGTATCTGAATATTCTGTTTTTCAGAGAAACAAACCCAGATGTACGGGATAACGACTAGCTACTCTCCCAACAAAAGTAACATCACACTCATCAGAACATTATCTCCTCTTTTCTCTTTTTTTAATATGAAAAAACAGATTTACAAATTTGAGTGAGACTCATTCATTTTCGAAAATTTTCTGTTCTCTAGAACAGAAAAACTCCGGAAACGTTAAACAGAAAACATTAAAAAATATTCCATCAGATATGGATAAAAAAGATGGTTTATTGTTGCGAAATATATTCGCAACCAATAGAAAATTAGCCATTGGGTCCAATGAGTCAATTTGCTGTTAACAATTTTACGTTGTAGAATCGCTTACTCATTCGACCTTAATGAACTTAATATGACTCTAATTTTATTTATTCATTTATTTATTTATTATCAAGCAAATGTTAGTCTTTAATTTCAACATATTATTATCCGTATCTACGTTTTTATTTATTTATCAAATAATTGTCTTTATTTTTCTTTTATTAATACTTTCTTTAAAATCCTATTTTCTAATTTATTTTCTTAAATAAATTATTAAAATATAAAGCAGGATTCATTGCAAGTCGCTGTACTGGACAAAGTTCTTTTTAAATCTTTCCATGATAGTGCAGTTGATAGTCATCTGTTTTTCTTACCGACATAAATAACATTATTTCCATTTTGTTTTAAGATTTTGTTCTCTATCAGTTTTCTTAATCGCCGCGTTGCACACCTTTTTATAACATTGTTGGCTTTATGCATTCCTTATACACGTCATGTTTTATGAATATTTGTAAGATGTTTTCAATATCTATTTTTATTAAATATTTTCCTACCAATCGTTTTACGCAGTTGTTTTATTGCATTTTCATGTTCACCTTTATATGTTATAACTTGCGACATGTCGATATATTCCCAGATATCTTCCAGTTCTTCAGCAGTTTTTCCGGTATAAAATTAAATAGAAATTATTCAATGCCTGAGCAATTATGGATGAAGTTAGACATTATGAAAGTCATTTTTCTTTATTATATATCCAAGATGAGTGATAATTAAAACATTCAAAAGGTATCGTGTTCGATTTGTCACCATGAGTGCAATAATACTGATTACCTTACGTTTATAGTACGTCTCGGTGGTTCAGATATATCTTGGAGAGGGCAGTACTTTTACTGCATTTGCTATTAAAGTCATTTGATGATTGTAGTAACGGTATTTCTATGGGTTATCAGTTGAACAAAAATAAAATTTAACATCCCCATCGGAATCGATGCTAACTCTGTAAATTATACTTTCGGTCAGGCACTGGCCGTTTTAAATGCAGTTCTTTTTTCTGGCAGTTACAATTATTTATATTAGCGTTACTATTATTTTTCAGGTTGGACATGTGTTTATTTATTACACACACACACACACACGCACACTAGTTTATACTAAGTTCATTTTTATAAATATAAGTCAGAATTACCATCTCAACTCTTACTACTTTCTGAAAAACGTCTTTTTTATGAGAACGTATAAACGTTGCTGGTCGTGTTTACCTTTATTTATCAAAACAGTTGACATTCCAAGATTCCTTTAACGTTATTCACTTCCCCCTCTCTCTCTCTCACAAAAATGTAACACAATCATTTCGATTGATAGGCTTGGTTTAAACACCTGATGTGGCATATAACACAATGTCGCATTTTTATGTGGGATTATTCAGAAATGGTACACTTTTCTTAAATTTAATTTTACTATAGATTTTTTTTTATTTTGCTCCAAGCAAGGCAATAATCGAAGTATAAAGCAAGGGGATTACTCATGGGTTCAATTAAGTGCCATACGTGATACACGCTTGGGCGATCATGTCTCGAAAGAGACATGACTGACTAGGTAGAAGATTATGGCTTAGGGAGTAGAGACTCCGACTGACACCAAATCGGTCGAGTTTCGATCCCGGCCGGGGGCAAGTGGATGTGTCTAGCCACACTGATGAGCTGTGATACAGCGATACGGGCTTGAATGTGGATGACTCATGGGTTACGGAGTGTTAAATAATGACAAAAATACTATTAAGGAGAGATAACAACAAAGAAACAAGAATTAAGAAGACAGAAGTGAATATTTGACATCGCATTTAAATCTTTGAAAATCAAAGTTGATTTGGAAGCAAGAAGCCGGAAGAGATTTTCACAAGCGAGAAGTGCGACAGTAGAAACTGTTAGCATAGACCTTAGGGTTACATCTAGCCATTTCAACCATAAGATGATGAGACCTTGTCGTCAAACTACTACTGCGCTTAAATTCACATAGTCTAGGTACCATAGAGGAAAGCTCATCAGAAAAACAAAGTAGTATAGAGAATCTTGTCTGACAAGGCATCAATGTCTTTAATTAATTTCTGGCTCAGAGTCCCTGGATGAGTGCATATAAACACTGACAGGAAATAAAATTACAGTATTTTGAAAATATGTCTCAGTTTACTGGTGATTAAAAATACAGTTAAATAACAAACGTGGATTAAATTCGATAAAATAAGGAACAAATGGGAAAAGCATTTATAAATTTGATGTTTCACTGTTTATTTAACTTCATCATTTAACTTCATCAGAAACACGTAAAATTTATAGAGGTTTATAAATGTTTTTTTTTTCTGGTTGCCCTTTATTTAATCAATCATATAGTTATTTATATGGATTACGGCAAAAGATTGTGTATATATATATATATATATATATGTATCAATATGCGTACTGATTTGCAAAGAACGCCAAATACTGTCTTGCCGAAAAAGTACATCAACCACACGTTAGAGAAATGGCTGAAAAACCTGGTATGAACAATATTTTGGCATTGTTCCTTCTTCAACCGTTGTGGATAGTGCTGTTCCGGCAGACTACTGTGTAAAGGAGTAGATAGGTCCGCTTATCGCCCGATTGATACTCCTTCTATATGTTCTGAACGGGAATAGAGATTTATCACGATCTCTGTTTAGAACTGGGTTGCTTGTTCTTTCGCTTAATATTTTCCCTTTTAGACCTAGTCTTCTCTCTCGTCGTAGTGGTATCATTTCCTTCCTTGGGATGAAATTATATATATATATATATATATATATACATATATCATAACAGGAGAATAATTCGTGACTGCGAGATGCTTAAAATTAAAATATACATGTCTGAATTATTTAATGCTTAAATGAAAAATTGCTACTTGAACAGACACAGATATACTGGATCATTAGAAAACTATTAAAACTTCTATTTTGAAACCTACTATATATATATATATATATATACACGTTAAATGAACACATGTCCATTTCAGAATAATTATGTCTCTAATATAAAGAATTGTTACTACTGAAAAAAATATCCCGCCCGATAAAAAGGCCAGTGCATGACCGAAAGTATAATTTGCATATATGATGTCAAATTTTATTTTGGTTCAACTGAAAACCCATGGAAATATCGTTACTACAATCATCAAATGACTTTAAGCAATAACAAATACAGTAAAAGCACTGCTCTCTTAATATATTTCTGAAACTCCGAGGCTTACTATAAACGTGGGGTAATATATAAATTTATTAATATGTACTTAATAGCTCTGTTATATTACACTGAGCACTTCTTTGTTATCATCAGAAGATATTTATATATGTGCATATATAAACAATAGGATGGGATAAAGGACAAATAGGAAATGTTTATCAGTCTAACATGTTTCACATTTATAAAGATTCATCTGAAAATGAGATCTGAAGAAGAAAGATATTCTGTTTTTGTTTTTTTGTTTTTGTGTGTGTGTGTGTGTGTGTGTGTGTGTGTGTGTGTGTGTGTGTGTGTGTGTGTGTGTGTGTGTTATTCGGGTGTCCTTGGTTAATCAAGTTTCATTTAACCAATGAAAATCCAAACTTTCAAAAATTAAAAATAAAACTCCATTTCCCATACGATCACCAAAGTTAAGCAACGTCGAGCAAGGTCAGTACCTAGATAGATATCAGGAATATCAGCTGCTGTGAGCTTAAATGTGCGGGTGGTGTAATGGATAATTGCTCGGAAACGTTAATCGGAGTTTTAATTCCCATTGGGTTCGTTAAATTCACGGACACGCAAATATCCCTGAGAAAGGTATGAATCCATCTTTTCCCCCGCTAAGCTATGAATTAATTAATTATACTTGTATCACTAAGTCATTATGACTTGAAAAATGGTTTCTTACACTATAAAAATATTTTAGCTTTAAACAACCTGCAAAGGGTTGATATGCCGTAGATAAAAATAAATAAATCAATAAATCTTAGTCTGTTTATATCTACCTGTCTGTCTGTCTGTCTATCAATGTCTGTCTGTTCATTATGTACCTATTATTAATAATCTATGTTTTATTCACTTATCAATCGACTTTTTCAAAACATATATTTGCTATCTATGAAATGAATAAAAATCTATCTATCGATAGATATTTATTTATTATATATATATATATATATATATATATATATATATATATATATTAGCTTTCAGTTTATTTTCATATATCTATCGTTAGATATTTACTTATCTATCTGTTCATCTTTCTATCGATAGATATTCATTTATCTATATCTATCAATAGATATTTATCTATTTATCTACCTTCGATAGATATTTATTTATCTCTCTATCCCATATTTTTAATAGCATTCCTCCGTTTTTCTCTATATATACATGCGTGGCGTATATGTGTGCTTGTGTACATATATAAGTGGGTATGTGAATATATATATGTATGTGTGTGCGTGTGCGTGCGTGCGAGCGTGTACACACATTCTGTTATCACATGTTTATGCGAAGATATTAGATTTCTTCCCTTGTGATACAAACGAATTATCGACTCCAAGAAACAAATACGCAACAAAAAAAAAAATGTTTCATTTGCAAGCAAGACACTGAAGACAAAATCCTGCCGACATAAAAATACACAAAAAAGTTCTCTCGTCCACGCCGTAACTTCTCCTAAAAAACTAAAAAGAAAAAAAAAAAAGAAAAAGACTCGCCTCTTATTTCAAACCCTTAAGACGTTAAATCATCAATATTTACAAGAAAGCGCCATGTTGAATCCGTCACCTTCTCCAAGCTATGTCAGAGTTATGTCCCCTGAAAATCAATGGTTATTATCTCGAACAAGATTTTGACTGCTTATCAGGCGAAACACATTCCGTTATCAGATAGGTTTGATTGCTTCTTAAGGACTTTGTTTAGATAATCCTCTCTTGATATTGTTCACTTGGGTTCTCGTGACCCCAAACTTCAGTTGATGTAGACGAACATCAAAAAGATATACGTGTGTGTACATCTTTTTAAATGTGACTATTTACAAACCCATAACGGCATATTCATAGGGAAATGCGTAACTACCCAACGTTATATATATATATATATATATATATATATATATATATATATATAGCGTAATAATATATGTATAAAATTCAGGTTTTTTCATCCAAAATCAAGTCCAAGATTCTGGTGTCTTATACTTCAGTTTAAGACCCAATAACATTTTTGCAAGACTCGAGACTGACAAAATAACATCAAATTAAATTTATTTATTTGACGGAGAGATGATATCTATCTAATGGCGTATTGCAACAAAGAGAAGTAAATCTTTCATAATGTTTCTTGAAAACTTGTATAGTTTCGTACTTTTTCAGATTTCATTGTGTCTAGACATCTACATGAGTTTTGAAATCATTCAAAGATAAAAGTATACGATTGATTTTCTCAATATGTGTTGCTGATTTAGAAGACTAATACTTCTAGTCACGTTTTGGTAATGCTTATGAATCTCAAAAGAAACAAAATTCTCAATTTTATTTTCAACTAGCAGTATAGCCCGGCGTTGCTCGGGTGTAATGAAAGCTTTAAAACTAATCCATGGTCCTGGACTCAGCCTAAAGAATATATGCGTGAATTTTGGTGAGAATCGGATAAAAATTGTGGATATGTATAAAGGACATACAGACAGATATCGATTTTCTGCACTATTGTAAGAACTGCAACATTGAAACTTATGAATATCGTTTCTTCTGTCTTTGTCTATAAGTGTATAAAATTTGATTAAAATCGGACCACTCCTTCTATAACCCGATTTTTTCGATTATCGATTTTCGATATCTATCGGGGGTACCTCGACACAAAACCTAGCTAAGAACACTCGCAAACGCTTATAGTACAACTGTGTAAATTTTCAAGAAAATCGGTTCAGCCGTTTCGGAGTCTATAGGTAACGGATAAACACACACACACACAGAGAGAGAGAGAGAGAGAGAGACAAAGAGAGAGAGAGAGACAAAGTTCTATTTATAAATAAGCTTAGCTTAGATATTTCTCTTACTTTTTCACCTTTTGTTAATTCTCTTTGCTTTAAAATAGGTACCTCCACTAAATCGCTAAAAAAAACGCTCAGTGTGAATAAAAAAAGGCCCCAAACTTAATAAAAATGAACTTTTTCCATCAAAATGTTTATGTTATTATTAAGAAAGATCAAAGTATTTTTTAATTATTTTTAAAAAGTTTTCAATCTCTTTTAACACGTTCGAAATTTTGGTAAAAAATATTGTTTTGATTTTAGTTAGCGGTTAACCAAATCGTTACGAGAGTTTACAAAAGAAAACGTAATATTACATAATTCATTATTTTTCCGGTGAAAAACACATTAATCTGGAAATTCTTGCAAGAATCAAATAATTGTCGGATTTTAATGAACCTTTCAGAACTTATTCACAAATGAATGAAATTATTTTTGAAATTTTTACTTTTTAAAAATCTTGGTAAAAATACTTTATTTTTACATCTGTTCCCCACCTCCACGAAAATTAATGAAATTTTAAGAAATTTAATTTGATGGCGATAAATGGTTTTATTAGTTAAACGCAGGACTCATTGGGGAATGTAAATCATGTATTATTTTTAAAAACTATTTAGCCCCTGTTACCGAAAATCTGCTCCGAATAGAAAAATAAAAAATGCCACATAACTATGACATTATTTAATTTGATAAGCTTTTAAATGCTTGAATAAATAATAAGAACTAAAGTCATTTTCAGTCATTAAAACGTGAAACACGCTTAGGCGATCATGTCTCAAAAGAGGCATGACTGACTGGGCAGAAGATTATCCCGCAGTAGGTTGCTTTCTGTGGTAGACTGGTTGCCAGTCAAGGCTATAGAACCCAATCTGTCCTGTTATTTTACCCATAACTGGAAGGAAGAGACGGATTAATACCTTTCCCAAGTAATGAATTCAACTGGAATTCGAACTCGGCTCCCCGATTTCTCGTTCCGAACCTATATCCACTGCACCACAACGCATATCCGCGAAGAACGTCATTATAGCCTGAAGAAAAACATTTTTTTATTGATAATGGAATTTTACAAGAATTGTTTTTATTTTTTTTAATAATAATACTTTAAAAGGTTTTTCAAAAATGTTTTTAAAACACTTCAAAGATTTGTTGCGGTTAATTTAAAAACTTATTAAGCGAAGATTATATTTAGAAATCGAAAATTAAAAAAAATTGATACAAATCGTTCTGCCTCCCTATTTTTAAAATAATTAAAAAATTTTCTTTTTGTGTGTATTTAAAGTTTTTTGTATTGTAAATTCTATGCCTAAAATTAAAAGGTCATGACATTCAGAGTTTCCTCCCCTCACCCCAAAAAATTGTACAATTATGTCACTTGGGATCGCCATACACTTATCTTTAATCTGACAACCTGTCAATATATTTAATATATGGCGGACTGGTCAAAAAGTTCAACTCTGTGATTAAGAAATAGTGTTATTCTAAATTCCATGCTATAAATAAGTAATAAATGTGTAAATCAGATCAATTTAACATTAAATTTAATAACTTTCAAAAAATAATGTGTCACAGATCTATATTTCATTTTTGCAAGATTTTTAAAACTGAGATTAAAAGAAAACTTTTAAAATTTTAAGTTCCAATCAAAATAATTGTTGTTTGAAATACACCTGAGTATTTTACTTACTGGAAATAGTAAATTTAATCATGTACTTTTCAATTAACCCTCTAAGGCCATTCGTATCATATTTGATACAGTATGAAAACAAGCCTTGAAAGAAATATTTTCCTGAAAAATTTTTTAAGAGAAATATTTTATAAATTTCAAATGAAAGCAGTAGACTGCTCAGTAAATTAATACCAAATGTTTCCTTATAGGGAAATACCAAATGTTTCCTTATAGGGAAATACTTTATCAAATATGATACGAATGGCCCTAGAGGGTTAAACCGAAAATAAAGGTTTCAAGAAATTTTTTTATTATTTTCAAAAATTCAATTTAAACTTTAGATATCAAAAATGAAAGGATGTACCTATCTTAAAATCAGATGTATTTTGTACATGAAAATAAGCTTTTTTTTTTCCTGGATTTTTTTCCTGCTTTTTTTTAACTGCATCTTATACTCCCTAGTGATTCATACACAAAGGATTACGGTTTATGCGAACAATCGCGTCTGGATTCGCAAGATCTGTCACTGATTCATGTTTTCTAAGAACGCTCGTTGAGAATTTATCGTTCACCAAAATCCTGATTGACTTACGAAAAATGTCACACGTACGACTTCGTCCACCAAGTAAATCTTATTCGAGTTGGGAATCTTTTTTAACATTGGAATTTATTCCTTTCCTTCATTTTGCCTTCTATCACCACGGACGCTACGGTTATTTCCAATTATTATTATTATTATTATTATTATTATTATTATTATTATTATTATTATGTCATTTTTCATCATATTTCGATTTTTGCTATGGTTGTACTACCAACCAAGTCTGCGGGAAAACCTAAGGCGTGTCGTGGCGTGTTGTTATGGCTTCATTTCATGTTTTTTCTATCTTCTCCAACATCCCTACCGTTACACAGACAAAGTTTTCCTTAGTGTGTGGGCTGTACTTAATAAGACAATTTTTTGTATATCTCTTAAGCTGGGGTTTTCAGGGATTCTTTCAATGTGTTGTTTCGTTCCATATTTTATCATTCCAAGTGCACCTACTATCACTGGCACAACTCTTGTTTTCAATTTCCACATTTTTCTATTTCAATTTCCAGGTCTTTATATTTTGACAGTTTTTCAAATTCCTTGGTTGCTATGTTACAATCCGCTGGACAAGCCATATCAATTAACAGACAAGTTTATTCGTTCTGGTTTTTAACAATAATGTCCGACCTATTTGCTTCAATTATTTGTCTGCATATATTGTGTAATTCCATAGAATGGTGACATCTTCTATTTCTGTAACCGGTGCTGGATGATGTTCATACCAGTGTTTGTTTACAGATTTTCCATAGTGTTTGCACATTGTCCAACGTAAATATTGCCCAACTCTATAGTGGCGATTTTTATATTCATTTGAGGCAAGTCCAGAACAGCCTGAGATTAGGTGGTCTATACTTTCTTGGTGTTTATCACAAAACCTGCATTTTGGATCCATATTAATATGTATAATATTTGCCTGAAAGTTTCTGGTGAAAAGACTTTGGTCTTGCGCTGCAAGAATAAAGCCTTCAGTCTCAGATTTTAACCCAGATGCACATAACCATTGATGAGTATTACCTTTATCAACATGGGATTTATTGGCACGTTATGAATATTGGCCATGCAGAGGTTTGTCTTGCCAGCGTTGTTTCATCTGTTCAATAGCTTTATCTTTGGCTTTCATTTTCATATTTATTATTATTATTATTATTATTATTATTATTATTATTATTATTATTATTATTATTGCTGTTGTTGTTGTTGTTGTTCATCATCATCATTTTGTTGCTTTAATATATTTTGATAGAAAAGTTTCTGTAATTATTTTATTTCTTTTTTTAATAACGGCGCTCTTTAAACAATGAGTTAGAAAGAGTCGGGTTCTTTGAAATGGTATACAATTCGTGGGTGGGACACCGGCCCAAGATATTGGACAGTAAATCTTAAACCGTTTCTTTTTCAATAGCATAAACCGGCAAAGTTAACACACGGGATTTAGTAAGTGTTACAACTTTTATTTCACTAATTAAATGACCATTTTATATTCAATTGTGCGTAACTCGTATCTTATATGTATCTTTATTCACTTTCTTGTTTATCATTAAAATCCATGTTGAATAAGTTAAAAGATTTTGGCATTTAACAGCTTAAAAATGTTACGTTATCACACTGTTTTTGCAACCATATGTAAATTGAATACAATGTATTATTTAAAAGTAGGATATGAAATTTTTTTTATATATCCATTATATGTTTGTCTGTCTAGATATCGTTTCCTTTATCTACTCGAACAAGATATAGTTTGTTTTTTTTTCTATATTTGAGGAAATCATTTTGTGTTTTCAGTTTTTTAAAGTTCAGTTAACACTTAATATATTAGGTACTTCCACTGATTTTCAGTAACTAACTTTTAAACTGAATTTTTAAAAATAAAAAAGTTTTCTTGAAATTTTTATTTTAGTTTTAATTAAAAGCTAAATGATTAAATTTACTATTTCCAGTAAGAAAAATAATCTTGTGTATTTCAAGCAGAAATTTTATTGATTGAAATATAACAATTTTGAGATGTTTTTTTTTTGTTTTTTTTTTCATTTTTTTTCAATTTTTTTCAGCCATTTTTTGAGCAATCGACAGATTTTAAACAAAAGTTAATTTTCGGTTTTAAACATCTTGCAAAAATAAAATTTACATCTGTAACACATTATTTTTAGAAAATTAGTAAATTTAATGTTAAATTAATTTGATTTACACAAGTGTTACTTATTTCTAGCATGAAATTTAGGATAAAACTATTTTTAAACACAGAGTTGACCTTTCTAACCTCTCCACCGTAATTAAAATGTGTTAACAGATGCGTGGTAAATGTATGGCGATAACAAGTGACATAATTCTACAAACCTTTTTCCGGTAAGGGGAAGAAATCCGGAAGCATATGACCTTTCAATGTACACATAGAAATTACCACTAAAAAATTTCAACTACACACACAACAAAATTATTTTAAAAACACGATGGTTAGATGATTTGTATTAAACTTTTCAATTTTCGATTAATTTTCAATTTTCGATTAATTTTCAATTTTCGATTAATAAATATAGCCTTCACTCCATAACCTGCCAGCTTAAATGTCTACAAGTCTTGGAAATATTTGTAAAATATTTTTGAAATTTTATAAATTATTATAGTTAAAAAACAGAAATGAAAACAATTCTTTTAGAATTTCATTATTAATCGAAATTTTTTTTCTTCAGACTATAATGTCTGACGTTTATATTATTTATTAAAGTAATTAAAAGCTTATCTAATTAAATAATGTCATAGTTTATTGGATTTTTTATTTTACTGTTCAGAGCAGATTTTCAGTAAATGGGGCTAAATAGTCTTAAAAAATAATACATGATTTACATTTCCCTAATAAGTCCTGCATTTAACTAATAATACCCCTCAGAATTTAATTTTTATGAAATTTCATGAATTTATGCGGAGGGGGTTCTTCTTCTTTTACGTGCCATGTCTTTTCAGGACGTAGGCGATCACGGATTTCCATATCTACCTATCCCTTAGCACGCTTTCTCCTGTTGCACCATGCAACCCTCGTTCCGTCATCCACCTGATCAAGTCCTTCAAATATGTTATTTCCCCTGTCTCTTTTCCCTCTATCTATGGCCTGTTAGTAACAGACTCTCCAAGCCCTCCTTCCTCATTGTATGTACTAGGAACTTTAATTGTCTCTTCCCGATTCTCAATATTAATTTACTTTTCGTCTCCATCCTTTCCAAAACCTCATCATTGCTCACATTCTCGGTCCATGATATCCGCAGCATCCTTCTGTAGAACCACATTTCAGTTGCTTCAAGTTTTTGCTTCATCTTCGAAGATATTGTCCAACATTTACTGCCATATTGAAGAACCGACATCACATAGCAATCCAGTACTCTCCTCTTTGTTTCTAGTGAAATTGTCCTGTTTCTTAATACTTTACTCAACTTCTGGAAGGTTACTATTTGACACCCCGCTAACGAAAATAAAAACAAGATTTTTACCAAAATTTCGAACGTGTTAGAAAGGATTAAAAGATTTTGAAAACTAATTTTAAAACACTTTGATCTTTCCTCTTAATAATATGAACATTTTGATGAAAACACTCGTTTCTATTAAGTTTAGGACCTTTTTTTTCTTTATACTATGTTGTTTTGCCAGCGATTTAGTGACGGTACCTATAATATACATTGTTATTTTTTATCAATGGCCATAGGATAAGATATAGAGTATCTTGTCACGATGCAAAAGGTCAAAGTCGAGATGACTTTGCAGATTCTACATTAATATTGAAATAGTTAAAAAAAAAAGTATCTTTACTAAAAAAAAACAAAAGAAAAGAAAATTGAGAAGCGTGCTCTGATCTATGAATGAAAAAAAAAACAACTTTTATTCACATTCCAATAAAGATTTCGCGAATACAATGATCCCCCTCTCCCTCTCTCAAAAGTACGAGATAAACATTCAGCTGTCATTAATTTGTCTCGAAATTGTCAACATCTTAAATAAATAGCTACCACCGAGTTAGAAAATGCATTTCTGTGATATTTGAAACTTAAAGTAAATAATATTTGTTTCAAATTAGATTAATTATATTTTAAATTAGCTAATATTTCTTAGTTTCAGAAAAAATATATTTTATTTGTGGAAGATTTTTAAAGAGAATTACCTTCCGATGAACGCGGACTAAATATGACAATGAAATCAGATTTTTAGAAAAAACAAAACTTCAAGTCAATTTAAATTAGTTTTGAAGGAAGCTAATATTTTGCTCACTGGATATATTAAACTTTATCTATTAATGTGAAAGTAAATCTAAGATAAAAGTTTCAGGAAAGATTTTTCATTTCTAAAAATTCATTTTAAACCCGTGGTATTGCATGGTTACTTTCAGAAGTTGAATTTATCTTTGCCCGTTTTTGGTGGCATACATCGGGCTCTAAATATTAGTTTTCGAACATTTGCATTCATCAGAAAATAATGATCAATATCTCTATCCTTATGTTTTTGTGGGGCTGAATGTATTTGTAACACTAGGAATATCTGCAAATGAAATCTAAAACCATGTCCACTTGGCTCTGTTGTTTGAACATACAAGAAAGGTCACTAAAAAGGGATCTGAAAAGAGAGGGAGCTGAAAAGATCTCGGTTATTAACTGTAACATAGGGTACCGAAAAGATTTCGGCCCGATCCACGTACTAAAATATGTCCGAATCATCTTATTTTATTATTATTTTTTTTTTTTAATGGTTTCTTGTTTTGGACAAGACTTTTTAATTCAACAAATATCATTAACGTATCACGTCCATTTATTTTTTGTTTTCTTTGCATAGATAAAATATACCTGTTTTATATATATATATATATATATATATATATATATATATATTTTATAAGCGTTTCACCCCGAGCAAGGCATGTCACTGCCACTACTGCGCAGGGGGCTACGTAGAGTGGAGAAAGGATGATTAAATATAGGAAATGTCAGAGGGTGGATGATAGACGGGTAAGGATACCGAGAATGAGGGTTGGGTAGATGAGAGTGTTCTGAGAATAATTGGGAGTTAGTGTGATAGGAGGTGTCTATTGACCCTACATTTAAACACCTGGAGATTGTAACTGTCGGGAAAGCAGACTTGTGGAAGGGAGTTCCACAGGCGGGAATATTTTATGTAATTCGTTTTTTTACTATGACGATGAAGAATTTCTTTTATCTTCAAATTCCCTCTGCGCATCCATTGTCATGTTCTTAGGTTTGTCTTCTTAGTGCCGCAAATTGAATAATTTGCGAGAAGGTTCAACCGCCACTCCACTGCCATGCCACTTTTATCTGACGATGTGTGGGAAAATAATAAAGTATTAGGCATTACTTCGCTGGTGTTCCGTGTGTGAGAGAGGGAGTTTTTATTTTTATATTCAAACAAACACATACATTGAGAGCACAGTTGAATAAATTGAATGAACTCTAGATTTACCAGTAAATTCACAAGACACATCCTTCACTTCTTCATGTACCATCTCCCTTCAGAACGTAGGCGACCATGGACTTCCACTTGGCTCTCTCTTGTCGATTTCAATATTCTTCCTCTTGGTATCTCTCTCGAACCCCGATTTGCTATCCATTTGTTCAAGCCACTCGCTACTTTCCCCTGTCTCTCTTTATCTCTGTCCGCCCTGTGAGTATTAAATTCTCCAGATTCTCCTTCTGCATTACATGTTCCAGAAACCTCATCTGTCTCTTCCTTATATTAAGTATGAGTTTTCTCCTCGTTTTCATCCTCTCCAATACCTCGTTGTTAGTCACGTGCTCAGTCCATGGTATCCTCAGCATCCTTCTGTAAAACATTTCTGCTACCTCAAGCCTCTCCTTTATCCTTGAGATCGTCCTTCATTTACTGCCATACAGAAGGACAGATATCACATAGCAATCCAGCACTCTTCTTTGTTTCCAATGCGATTTTCCTGTTTTTCAATACTCTGGTTAGCTTTTTTGGTTATGCCAATGCGTCTTTGTACTTCAACATGGCACTTTCCATCCTCTGTCAGCCCGCTTCCCAGGTATTTAAATTTCTTTACTTTAGTTTCTCCGACCTGTAGTTGGCATTTTGGGGTCTTCTTTTTGCTGATGACCATACATTCAGTTTTCTTAAAGTTTATGCTTAGTCCTTTCTTCTCGCTTTCTCTTGCTCCCTTCTGTAAGGGGTCCTTTATTTTCGTTTCTGTGTATTTCATCAGCACCGTGTCATATGCGTATCTCACAGTGAGACTGTGGCTGCCAATGACGAATCCTGGCAAGGGTTTCATTTCTCTCAGAATTGTTTCGCTGTATCAGTCAGTTAAGTGCCATACGTGATACACGCTTGGGCGATCATGTCTCGAAAGAGACATGACTGACTGGGCAGAAGATTATCCCGCAGTAGGTTGCCATTGCTTTCTGGTAGATTTGTTTCCTTGGTCGGCTATCGAACCCAATCTGTCCTGTTATTTAACCCATAACTGGAAGGAAGATACGGATTAATACCTTTCCCGTATTTGCAAGAAATTCAACTGGAATTCGAACTCGGCTCTCCAATTTCCCGTTCTGAGCCGATATCCACTGCACCACAACGCACATTCGCTGTATAAGTTGAATATTGAACGAAACTTTCTCTGTCGTCAGGCAAGCGTTCTTAATAACTAGCTGAGTCACTCTGCTATACGCCTGTGCCTCCCCTGACCATAGAGAGCACGCGCGCCTAATTTTCCGACTGTAACGCCAGCACGTGTCTCTCTTGACGTCTTGAAGGATAACTCCGGGGGAGACGGGTTCGTGAATTAAACCTGATAGGCTATCGACATCAGGTCCACGAAACGCACTGATACACTGGGTCAATTTGCACTTATTAAAAGCAAGTTAAGAATAAAATAAGCATAGGCAAATAAATAAGTAGATACAAAGGGTGCTGGAAAAAATCACGGCACGATCCAAAATATGATCAAGCATAAGAATATATATATATATATATATATATATATATTGTTTTGGGGTTTTTGTAAAGGGTTTAATCCACCAAATTGTCATTGACGTATAACATCTATGTTTTTATTTTCATGGGTGATATCTGTCGTATTTCATCTTCCGGTTTCTTCTGCGCGGTCATCGCCATGTGTTTGTTTTGTTTTTTGTTTGTTTGTTTTAGTAACTATATTCCCTAACTTTTAAAAGGTTAACCTGAGGTTGTAGCACCTGTTATGGTCCTAGCTATGAAAAATATTTAACCCCCACAAAAAAAAAAAATTTGGTGAAAGCTCTATGAAAGTATAAACTACAAACAATATATTACTAATTTTACTAATGCTGCTAAAAAAATTCAATTTCGGCATTAAATGGCCAATAAAAAGTTGATATACTGCTAAGCAAACAAAATTTGTGTGTTTAATGCCCTTATTGCTTTGTTATTCGCTGATTCTACTTGTCACGCCCCTACCTCAATGTGTTACGAACATTACGCGTGTGTCTATTCCAAATTCCATTTGGATGTCATTACTGAATGTTTAATCTTTTATTGACCAAAGATTTCAGCTTTTTTATGCATGGCTAAACTTTACATTTTCTATAACATGAAGTGGTTGAATTATTCCCACGTGTTAGAGAATTGATATCCTTAAGATTAGATTTGCCGGTGTAATAAACTATGACAATGATTAATGGAAGAAAAATGTCTCCTTGGAAAATCTCTTTTTAGATTCTTACATTTTCTGTGGCTTTTTCACTTCATAGTTTTAAATAGGAGTAACATGGCCGACGAGCTTATGTAAATGAATGGCTGAATAGGAAGTGGGAAGAACATTGCTAAGAGAAATATGATCGTCACTATTGATTTGTTAATTTAAAATATTCTGAAACACTCGATTCGATTATGTATCCCTTTCTGTGGTCAATCAAATCAATAGCTACCATTTTTTTTTCTTGATCAGACCATCTTCCTCAGGATCATTTGGCTATACTAATCCTTTGGATTTTCTCCTGGATTAAACCTTTCCGTATTTTAATTGTTGTGCGCGTCTGTTTTAAGTTCTCAATCGCGCTCTGAAAGGTAAGGAACAAATACTGGTTAGCTTAATTTTCTTTTTCTTATCCTTCTCGATTTTTTTTTTTTTCGGTACTTATAATTTTTTCCTTGCTCTTCGATAAAAAATGTCACCTTATGTACATCTAAAAAAAAAAAAAATAACTACTGAATCATTTCTGTTCTTTCAGTAAAAGTCCTCTGATTTCCATGAACTCGTATGTATTTTTTCCTTAAGATTTTTATTTGACATTTTGGAGTATGTGATTGTTGTTCGATGGTGTTCATTTTTGTTTGTTTTTTTTTTGTTTTTTTTTGCTTGACGTTTCGTTTTCTTAAATCAATATTCATGGATTCCATCACAGGCTACTGCTCTCTAGTTGTCGGGTTTTAGAGTGCAGGTATCTATCGGAATACTTTCGTCTCTTTCTATGTCCAGAAGATCTTTCTGCACTTACATTATCCATTCTGCAACTTCATTGCATTCCAGAAATTATTTACGTCCTTAGAGTTTCGCATAGCGCTTTTTGTCTTTTTATATTTCGCTAAAATTTTCTTCTCTTCAGTTTGGTTAGGTACCGTCTTACATGTTATTGGAAAGCTACTATTTGCACTGTTTTAGATCTGCTTCTTTAGTCAGTCGCTTGGCACCTTTCTATCGTTACTGTGCGTCTTGTGATGCATGTCTCCCATCGTCTGACTCTTATTTCGTCATGTCAAGGCATGTCTTTCAGTAGCATTGAATCTAGTTGTCTTTTTAATCTTATTTCTCAAGCCAGCTTGTTGTTCTTATCGGTCAAATTTGCTGTTGGTGTTATTACTGTCTCGATCACGATTTTCCGAGAGCGTTCATGAAGTCGTTTAGCTGTGTTATATATGCAGATTTAAATTGCAACAGTCCATCGATATATTCACTTATTATTTCTCTTAATTTTAGTCTTTGCCCTTCAGGAGTTGGAATGTCTTTTTTTGTTTTTTTTTCAATCGTCGATTTATCTACTATTTCTACTGGCTCTTTTTCTTTGTCAGTTATGATGGCGGTTTCTACATCTTATCACCAATCTTTTTCCCTCGGTGTAGTTTTTCTTGGTTTTTATTTAATTCTTTACGGTAATTTTAGTTCTAATATGTTTCTCTGTGGGTAGGTCCCATTCTTCATTGTCTTTTCTCTCGGGGATTTTTTGCAGTTCTAGATATACAGTTGCTACTTAATTTTTTTCTTTTTCCTGATCGGCATGTCGTTGGCGCGAAGTTTATATTACGAACCTATTGGGGGCTTATTTCTTCAATTTATAAGCATGCCTTTTCTATAACCATAAACGGGTAGTTTACTTTTGAGATAGTAACAGATAACTAATTTATTATCTTCTTTCCTGTTATGATTATTATTAAAATATATAGATTTGAATCCTCTCTAATGTGCGGGTGGTGTAATTAATAGCATCTCGGAATGAAAAATTGGAGTCTAGTTCGAATTCGAGTTTTGTTCATTACATTCACTTAGGTGCAAATACACTAGAGAAATGTATGAATACACCTTCCCTCCCAGCTGTGGATTAAATAGTAGGACTTTTATCTAAAGAAAAAATCATTAATGTTATCTATTAAAAATTGTTAAAACGATAGTTCTTGCAAAAAGTATTATTTTTATAATCCAAGCGTATGAAACGACTTTAAATAACATACAATGGCTGACAACCATACAAATAAAATCATTGAACATAAGATGGGACCAGTGCACCCCACTCAATG